>JAYXIM010041406.1:0-161517 GCA_037575425.1 Anastrepha fraterculus | reverse complement strand
CAAACAACGCACGCTAAGCTCTATGGTGAGCACAGAATAAGTAAGCTAAAGTTGTTATATGTGCATATGTACACTGTTGGTCTTAGGTTAGACGCACGTTTAGTTGCATACAACTTTGCTTCATATTTATTTATTAAAGGACGATAGAAAAGAAGTTGATATGCAAAAACATTTCTTATTTAATGATACTTTAAATACAATATTCAAATGATTACACATATTTAACAAAATTGTGTTTTTCAAACATTTGCTTAAAGCTACTCAAAATAAGGCGAATTTTTCTTGGTCATTAGAATAGACGCACTTTGGCTTTTTAATTTTTATAAGAAAAGTATTTGGATTTTAATTTAAATTACTATTTGATTTATTTGAAATAAAAAAAAAATAATTTCAGTAATGAGTACTGCCTCCTTTGTTAGTAATAACTTCATAAATCCGGTCTTTTATAGAATGATACAAGGAATCTATGTAGTTCAAGGAAATATCGCTCCAAGCACGTTTAATATCTGCAGTTAATGTTCCCTTATCTTCGTATTGCTTTCCTCCTTCGTATACCTTCCGTGTTAGCCAGCCCCAAACATTTTCAATTATGTTAAGATCTGGAAAATATGGTGGCCAGGTCATGATATTAACGTTTTGACTCGAAATAAAAGATTTTACTATTCGAGAGTTATGAATAGGAGCATTGTCTTGTTGAAAAATCCAAGGTATTGGTCCAAAGAGATCTTTTAATTTTGGAAATACGGACTCCAACAATGTTTTGAAGCGATCGCCGGTCACCTTTTGATCGATAAAAATCAAGCCAATTGTTCCATAAAAACCTCACACCATTATTCCTCCTTCTCGGCTATGATGGCGACTTAAATATAGCTCATCTTTCAGCAAATCGTGATAATAATATTGAAATCCATCAGGGCCATCTAAATTAAAACGTTTTTCATCAGTAAATACAACTGAACGCCAATCATTTAGTGGAGTGTCAGATTGGACAGTCCACGACATGTTCGCGAATTGAAGCCGGTTTTCTTTGCGTATTGCATTCAAAGGGGGTTTTCTTGATTTTTAGACGCTTGAGGTGTTCTGCATTTCTGATCGTACGCTGAACAGTTGATAGGCTTGCTTTTACTCCGGCCAATTCCTTGATCTTAGCAGCAGATTTAGTCGAATTCGAAGCAATTCTAACAATTTGGCGTACTGCTTGTTTTGATAGTGCCTTTTTTTCGCTTTGAAGTTATTTCCATATGCCTCTGGATCCTTCAAATATCTGTCAACAGTTCTGGAGCTGCGATTTATTTGTGTGGCAATGTTCCGATTGGACAGTCCTTGCGAGTGAAGAAAGTCTACTTTTTGACGTTCCAATAAGTTCATAACAGCAGCTTTCCCCATTTTTTTCTTCAAATGTAGCTCGAAAACACTTTATTTGTTTATTTTTGATATTTTTTCAATACGAAAGCTTACACTTGTCCACGCAATACGAAGAAATTTAAGCTGCGTCTAATTCAATGACCAACCGAAAACACGTGTGATTGCCATAGAAATTTCTATAATCTCCGAATGTACAGTTATTTTTTCGCAAATCAACCAGCTGTCAGCATTTTTTTTTCGAACAAGATTCGCACTTTGATAAGAAAAGCATTTTGGACAATCAGAACAAGCATGATAATAAATAATTGATTTTGTTTAAAAAAAAAACGATGGTGCGTCTAACCTAAGACCAGCAGTGTATATGTATTTAGAGCTGTGCTCATGAAACAGGTAGTGCCGGGGGTCCCAACTTTTAAAACAACAAATCACACCAATGTTGGTATAAAAACTTATGAAAAGTAATTTTTAAATATTTTTAAGAAATACGGCGGCCGCCGTAGCCGGATTGGTTATTACGTGACTACCATTTGGGAGTGCGTAGGTTCGAATATCCGCGCATAAACATCAAATTATAGAACTTTTTTTCTAATAGCGCTCGCCCCTCGGCAGGTAATGGCAAACCATGAAAAAGCATCTCATAAAACTTCCATCTGCTGTTCGGAGTCGGCCCAACACTGTAGGTTCCTCCCTTGTGGAACAACATAAAGACACACGCTACAAATAAGAGGAGGAGCTCGACCAAATACCTAACAGAAGTGTACGGGCCAATTATTTATTTATTTTTAACTAACTCCCTTAATCCCCTAAAATCCCTTTGGTTTGTAGTTTATGTTAAAGCTGCTTGCCAATTGTAGTCATGTTTCACAAACTGCTTCAGTTTCGTTTTTTCTCTAATGCCAAGTCAAGCTAAGCTTAGCCTTCTCCTTTCGTTCTAGGCAAAGCAGAGAAGGTCTCACCAACTTCTTGCATTTCCTGATAATGCAAATATAATTTTAAAAAATATACCAGGTATTTTTTGTTGCATTCCGAGTTAGTTCCCCTAGGGTATTGTGTCACTTTTTTCAATTCCGAGTGACTAAATTCTTCATCATTTAGAAGACTCAAAGTCAACGATTTGTATTTGATAGGTATTTGATGGAGTGGACTCACGTAACTTTAGCGTTCCTTGGCAAGTCCTTGAACATTTTTCCGTCACAAAAATATTCAATAAAATCTACTAAAAACAAAACTAAAAAAACCACTTGGCTGATGACTGACATGATCCAAATTTTTCTGAAATTTATGGGAAATATTTTATGTGGTGGAGTAGTGGTGTACAACTATTTACCGAATAAGGAAAATCGTGTTTTCTCAATACTTATGTTTTTTTTTAAGTTTTATGAGTCAGTTTTTTCTTTTGAAATAAGCGAATTTTTTGAGGTTAGCTGAAAATTTCTTTTTTTTTTTGTCGGGACGGATTAGCAAGTACAGCACTCAGACAACATTAAGTCCATTGTACTGCGCTCGGGTTCCCTTGTCAATTTTCTTTAAATCTACTCGACCTCTAAAGAAATCTGAGATCTTGTGGTGCCAAGGAGCCAAGGTGGTCGCTTCTTATTACATCAGTGCTAAACACCTCAAGCCTGATTCGAGCAAATGCCAGGGAGACGCACAGAAAGACGTCCGCTGTTTCATCCTCCTCTCCACATGCTGGGCAGAGTTCACTGTCTGAGCTGCCTACCTTTTCCCATGTGCTTCGTCCATAAAAAGTGGCTACTCATCAGTCCCACCAGCTGCTTACTCTCCACATGCTGGGCAGAGTCCACTGTCTGAACTGCCTACCTTTTCCATGTGCTTCGTCCATAAAAAGTGGCCCATCATAAGTCCCACCAGCTGCTTACAGTCCCTTCTGCTTAATGATATGAGGATCTACGACAGTCGGTCGAGCATGACAGGTAACATCAGTTTTGTCCATCTGCCGCTTCTCACAGCCTGTTAGGATCGCTTGTGTGTTAAAGTTAGCCATTTGCTAACCGTGGCTTTGATGGCTGCAGAAGGGAGTGGCAGAACAGGCTCCGGGCCAAAGAAGTTGGCCTCAGAGCCCATCCTAGCTAAAGAGTCAGAGATCTCGTTACTCACGATACCCACGTGACCCGGGTCGCATGTTAGTATCAGGATATTATGTCTACCGACAGAACTGAGCCTGGATTTACAAGACTCAACTACCCTTGAAGTGGTTGGAGAGCTGTCTAAGGCCATGAGCGCAGCTTTGCTGTCGCTGCAGACACATACAGATCTGCCTCTCCATCTGTTTTCCACAACAAAGTTCATTGTTTCTTGAACAGCATACCCCTCCGCTTGATACACAGATGCGTTCATCCCAAAAGCAAAGTGTAGTTTAATCCAGCTGGATTCTACGTAGACACCAGAGACGGATTTATTCCTTAATGTGTGTGTATATATAGTACTTCAATTTTATTTTAATTTCAAAATCTGTCTTAAATTACATAATTTTATTCAATTCCTCCACAGCAAGCAAAAGGCTTACAGCGACTTCCTCTCATCCCCCTACATTCCGCAACACAGCGAGTCCGACACGCGTTTTGGAGATATTGTGACTCTTGCAAACGGTCGCCTCGAGGAAACAGCCAATAACTCCTTTCGCTTTGTAGAAGGATTATGCGATTACGATTGTGATGCCGAGTACGTGTGGGCTCTGTGGCAAGTGCAGAGGATACGGCATCGCGATGCAAATCGAAAATTTCGTTACGAAATGAAATTTAGCGTGAGTCCGTTGCGCGCAGAAAGTGGGGGCAACATCAAAAGGAAAGCTGAGCTGGATAGCAACAATAGCAAGAGAAGCGTATCGCAAACTTTTATACAGCGCGACGATGACTATCCACATACATTCGGAAAAATCGTTTACAACGCCGAGTCGCGGTTTGCTGACCGTCGATTTGATGACTATGCTGGACGAAATTTTAGACAGGCACCAATAAATCAGTATCGACAGGCGACCCCCATGCCACAACCAACGTTTATGCATGGCATCTTTCAGCCGCATCCACACTTTCCGCCACCGTTGCCACAGAAATTGAACATTGGTGAGTACATTAAAGACTATCCCGCTAAGGCGACACCAAACATCGAGCTCTTTCCGAATATACTCAACGCGGTAAGTCGGAATTATTATCCCACGCCAACTACTTACCGACCGAACTACCAAACGAAATTTCCACGCCCGGAATTATATCCGCCCACCACTCACCACGAGCCGATGAAATTCCCGGATAATCCAAAGGAACCGGTCGTGGGTGGTGGATTTGGTAAAATTTCGACGCCGGTGGTGACACATCATTTCCATCATCACTTTTATATGCCGAGTACCACCAGTATTGAAAATGGACTTGGTAGCGCTGAACAGCCCATAAATAATCCAACGAACGCTTATAAAAGTGTAGCGATTGAAACCACAGCGCCCACCTACTTCAACAGCTACTACAATGAACGCGTGAAAACGAATTTCCAGCAAGCGCTACATCCACCAAAGACCATAAATTTCCCAAAGCCAGACACCGAGGTGCACAAGGAACACGTGGTGCAAGTGACGCCTGTGCCACCGCTGAAGAGGCCGCAAATTTATCAAATGTATCAGATACCGATTGACTCCAAAGTGCCACTGCTCATCTACCCAGCACCTGTAGTGGAAGAACAACCAATTTTGGCACGCAATAAACCGTTTATACAGAGTGAGCCGATGGACGAGGAGCCTATACGCTATTCCGAACCTGATCCACTCTATCTTAATCTCGCGCATAATCCACCGATTGACGAGCCCTCTTACGAACTGAGCGAACCACAATTGGAAGCGCCGAAAATTAACCAATTCAAGGAATATGCAGATGTCCACATCAACACAGTTTTGAACAGAAAAAATAAAAAGCCCGATTCGATAGCCGCGCAATTACCGCCACCCGAAAATGATCAGGATGTGCGCATACCTTACGAGGATGAGTCTCAAGAGGCTAGTAAGCCCAAACATGACCTCGAACAGAAGCCCAGCCAAAAGGACGAGCAAATATCGATAAAAAAGAAACCCAAATCGAAGATTTCCACAAGCACAACAGCCCCAACTCCCACCAGCACGACCGAGAAGCTCTTTGAAACGTTTAGCACTACGCCCGGCACAACTACATCCACCACCATCAGCACCAGCACCAGCACCAGCACTACTGCTACCACAACGGAGCTATTTACAAGCAGCAATCAACTGGAAACGATTAAGACATCTGCGCCTTCAGTGCAAACAACGCCCACAAACACACTGCCTACTACGAATTCGCTGCTTTCGGCCACAACAGGTGCGCCCTCTACGACTTCCCTCGATGATGCCGCTTTGCCATCCAAACAGAGCAAACTTAACTTCATTTCCACTTCCACATCAGAGACGCCGTCGTTGCGCGCGCTCAGCCGCTATCGCTTAAAGCACATGCGTGCTTCAACAACAACTACCGAACAGCCGGTGCTGAAATGGAAGCCCAGACGCAAGCATTCTTTCAACAGCAAGTCAACGTCAAATGCTGATGCGAAGTCTAAGCCCCACACCGAAGAGGCAACGCAAACGCATACAACAACTAAAGAAGAACAGCAACGTGAAAGTAACCTGCTACAAGAACAAAAACAACAACGAGAAACTAAAGCTTCCCACTCTCAAAGGCAAGAGAAGCAGTTATCCCCAGCAGCAATGATGAATTCAACAAAGGCTGGCAATGACTCGTTGCTCTCAACAAAGGGTAATGAGGTGTTCGAGGTGCTCACACAAAAGTCGGTTAGTAAGTCGGTGAGCATAAAGGTGGGTAATAACGGCGAAGAGATCCCCGTCATTGTTGAGGATAATGACTATGGTGAAAATGAGGTAAAAACAGATTGATGACTTGATATTTTGTAGTGCTTTAAAATACCAAAAAATTTTGATATTTTTTTTGTAAATAAAGTCGAAAACCATATAATATAAGTTTTTATGAATATAAATTATTATAAATCAGTTCAATCTTGCATTTTGAATTGATAAAAAACATTTTAAAAGTAATTGAAAATGTTTAATCATAAATATTTAAGTGAAGAAATCAGCAAAGTAGACGTTCCTTCGACAGTCGGTAACCATAACGACGACACGAATTTTCCCGCCAGGAAATATAACTTTGCTTCACAAGCCTACTGCGAGACCAAAACTAAAAAAAAAGGAGGATAAAGCAAGCTGTTCCACAGGGTAGTGTCTTTGCACCCTTGTTTTTTAACTTCTAGATATCGAGGCTCCCCCAATCACCAGAGGGAGTTTTCCCCTGGTCTCGTATGATATCGATTGTTCGATAAGGGGGTCGAGTAATGATATCGATGGCGTGGTGTGTTCCAAAGTGAACTATTATCCCACCAGAATTTCTCGCTTTTTCCAACCTTCCCCCACCAAATCCTCGGCGACCCTCTTTAACACCTGGACGAAGGAGGTCAAACTGCAAGGTGAAAGTCGGTGACACACCAATACTGACAGTAAAAAAACAAAATGCATCCGGAGAATCTCTTTAACTATACTGACGAGATTCAGGACAAAATACAACTACAACTATTGGATCGGACAGTATGCAGCAAACACTAAACGACGTTCATCGGGAGATCCTTACCACCTTTCTAACTCACGACCCCGAATGCCGTTATCGAAGTCTAATCACCACTTATTGCAGACGAAAAGATTCAGCTTCCTAGGTTTGGCCCAATTGCGTTCTGGATATTGTAGCAGGTTAAACTCCTACCTATCCAGAATCGGCCCCGACATACCAAATACATGTCAAGGCCACCACACGACACTAATCACCTATTCACTTGCCCCATCAAAACTTCTCACCTAACACCCCTCTCCCTCTGCACCCAACAGTTGAAACAGCTCGCTTTCTGAGTCAACCGTTAGATGAGTTAGACAGGTGAGCACATCGCACAGACAGGGTTTAGTAAGCTGCTACAACAACATGCCCACTGAAGTCCACGCATGTAAAGCACAGTTGTTATTGTTGTTGTAACCGCGTAAACATTTCCCATAAATGTTTTGGGAAATGCTGCTGGAGTGACCGCTCTTGGCCAGATATAAATCTGGGTAGTTCCGGCGGCCGCCGTAGCCGAATGGGTTGGTGCGTGACTACCATTCGGAATTCACAGAAAGAACGTAGGTTCAAATCTCGGTGAAACACCAAAATTAAAGAAAAATATTTTTCTAATGGCGGTCGCCACTCGGCAGGCAATGGCAAACCTCCGAGTGTATTTCTGCCATGAAAAAGCTCCTCATAAAATTATCTGCCGTTCGGAGTCGGCTTAAAACTGTAGGTCCCTCCATTTGAGGAATAACATCAAGACGCAAACCACAAATATGAGGAGGAGCTCGGCCAAACACCCAAAAAGGGTGTACGCGCCAATTATATATATATATATAGTTCCGGTAACGTAGGACCCATTTTCGTAGTATAATACAACTCTTCCCTTTAAACCTAAACTAGCAAACGTGCTTGCTTAACGTGCCGTTACGTGACCTCGAGTTTTTGCATTTCTTTTCTTGGAGATTTCAGATTTGTTTGTCTTATCTTCCACATAACGACAAACTTTTAAACACATAAAAAAAAACTCACCTGCATCTTCGGAGGCGTATTTGTAGTTTGGTTGCGGTGCAATAGGTATAAGTTTAGCATAAGCTTCGGGCATCATTTCCGTAATCCGTTGATGGTACGATAATCTGTAAGTAAATAAGCTATTATATAAACTAGATTCTTTTTTAATAAATATTTCAGTCTGTACCTTAGACATTTATGCAATACTTCTTGTATGAATTTAGGACGTGGATGTTCAGCATCTAATAGCAAACAACTATCCCACTCTTCCCATGACCAAGTAAATTTAAAGTTACTCAAATGGTAAGAAAACCAATTCACGAAACGGTCGAAACAAGAAGTATTCATCGAATCTATGCGCATGAATAAAATTTCAGTGGCTTGTGCAAGCACTTGTGGCAATGTTGCCGGCTGCAATTTACACAATTCAATAAGAATTGAACCATACACAATTTCCAGATAACGTGGTGTTGGCATATGAAATATTTCAGCAAATATAACTTCGACAATGCAGTATTCGAGAGGTATTTTGTTTTTATACGGGAAGGCTAACAACTGAGCTGCACAATCCTTCCGTTCCAAGCGATGTGTTTCGATGATATGATGCAGGTGCTCTTCGATTAAAAAGCGCTCTATGGAATGCGCACCAGGCAAGTTGGGTCCATCGGGACAATCAGTGTAATCAAACATGCGATAAACTACCCAAGGCATTGGATATTCATAAGACTCGTGATGTGCTGGTGGCACTATAGGCGGCAAATTATGCTGGAGCGCCTCGCACAGTATTGAATCAAAGGCCAGGTATGGACGTGGAATATGCTTTTCAGCCCAGTTATCTTGACGTAATTTACGTATTTGCGCCCACAAACAATCTAAATATTCTTCTTGCGGATGTGGTGCATCGACCGACCATACACGCAAGGCATTGTGGTGTTTCTTTGAACGTTTGTTCAAGTAGACTTCAATACGCAGTAGCAAAGACTCTAAAGACGACTCTTTTTTCTCGTACAAATCACGACCTACCCATGGCAGCGTGGACAGCACAGCGAAAACGTACCAGTCGCGTCGTACTTGTGGTACTGTGTCTTCGTTCGATACATCAATCATAGTGTCTAGAAGCTGCAGTAGACTGGTAACTGAGATAACGTGACAATTCACCAGATCTGCAAGAAAGCGCAACGAATAACGTGCGGCATCCCACCAACAAATTTTTAAGGCTTCCTTAAATGTCTTCACCATGTGATCGACGAACTCGCCACCAAACTTATAGTTTTTAGCATTCAACAAACCAACTAAAGTGGTGTAAATTGTGCATTTTTCCGGCATTTTTATTGCACAGTCCGAGAGAATTCTCAAAATTTTTAGTCGAAAAGTGCCCAGATCTGCCTCCAATACGGAAACCAAACCTTCCAAATTCGATTCTACGGAAGAGGTGCTACGTTCACCAACGCGCAAAATCAGTGACTCCAAACGGTCTTCAATCTCCTGGTTCTCAGAAACGCGCCTCCGTTTTCGATTACGATGATCTAAAAATTAATTGCAATTACAATTGGAAGACTGCAAAGCGACAGCAAAGCAAAAAGGCTTACCATATCCCTCTTCATCGCCATCGTGCGGACGTCTGCGATTCATTGCTGCCTACCTTAGGAATTTAATAAAACAAAAATTATTGGTCACTTACTGTGATTTTTAACAAATTTTAATGCATAAAATCACACTCGAATCGATAGAGAAATTGTGGAAATCGAATACGCGTTTTATCAGACGCTGTCAATTATTTGTTTGACAGTTCACCGGTAGGACAATGTCGGTGGAAATGTAAACGATCCCATTCACAATAGGTAAGAAAAGTGACTGCTCAACATTTTAGTGTGAACTACTTGGCGAGATTTGTAATTGTTTAGACAGATACGAATAACCGGTAAATTTAATTTTGCATATTTTTTGTTTCTTATACGATTTTCTACTGAAAATTGTTTATAAAAATTTGTTATTGTTGTTCTATAATTATCGTTGTTACAAAAACTTGAGTTTCATTAAATACTTTATTGCAAAATAACACGAAATATATGGTACATTTAAGAAGTGCTCGGTGAGTTTTTAAATAAAATTAAAGTGATTTTTTTTAATGAAGTGAGGAGTCGCCTATCGTTGCAATATATGTATATTTACATATGTATGTATGTGCGCATTAATACTTGTCATTGAAAACACAAATATTTAGGATCACAGCTTAATTTATTTATTTTCTAATGATATATTTTTTCATAATAAACTAGTTAAAATTAATGGTATTCATTTAAGCCCTTAAATTTACGTAACGCATAAAATTATATTTCTACATGAAAGCACTTGATAAAATGTTTGTGTAATTTAATTGATTAGATGGGTTGCTATCAAATATTAAGAACAAAATGCCGAAAGTTAAGTCTGTCTAATGAAAGCCTGACCAGCAAAATTCATACCTAGAGTTTTGCTATGAAACAAATTTAAATGCTGGTAAACAGGCATTTCCTTCGTAATTTATTGTACGCGTTCTACAATTTGTTAATTTTGTTAGAAATTTAGGGTGCGTGCTTTGTTTAGGAGTAGGAGTAGCTTTGAGGGATTTAGGATATGTATATAAAAGAATTACAAACAATAATTTCATAGAAAATAATTTTTTATTAATAACCATAATATTACAATACCCGGCATCCGTTGCTATGCTATCAAAACAACCAATCAGAAAAATATCAAGCAAAATTATTTTTATTAATTTTCTATCTCAAACCGTTTTTGAACTTTGCATTTAGGTCATAGTTGAACAGCTTATGCGGATTATGAAGTCTAGAGTGTAAAGTGTAAAGTGTAAGTAAATAGTGGGAAATAGGAAAAACCAAGATTTTTTAGATTAAATTTGAGCAAATATTCGAATATTAGTGACGAATGGGAGTGGTGGCGCGGCCTGGGGGCTGTGGGAAGGGAGTTCCATCATAAAAACATGCCTATAACCTTCATTGGGTTAAAATATGAATGTATAAAAATGTTTACGTCATTTGGTGTTGTCGTTTCGTAGTGATGCGCGGACAACGTACAAACATTCACCTTTATAGTATAGATGAGTTCCACGTATGAACCATTTGAAGCAGTATTTCTATGTACACACTCTGAAGGTCCAAAAATGTTACGTGCATCGTTCATAAAAAAATGGGTGCCTCGGTATACCGAAGTTAAAAACGTTGACGGCTTCCTCGGACAAGACTCCAAAGAAATACCTTTCAAAAGCAATATTGGAAGATCATTGATTTCTTTGTTAAGGAGCAGTGGTGGTAATGTATCCAAACTCACGATTCGAGGATGTTTACTTGCAGAAGACCTCAAATTCCGGAGCACATTGAAAAAATAGCGGCTCTCTATATCACACATTGGGCTAAAGCAAACTCAAAACGGAACTGGGCAAACGTAATACATATTCACGGATGGATTTCCCATTTTGGAAAATAGTTCCATATACTATATTCTTGTGTAGTGCTAGTAATTCACAATTTCAACGTACTGTTAAGCATACAGTTAACCAGTTAACTGTGTCGCTCCATCTACCAAGTGCGCACAAATTTGTGTCGCGAAAATCGAACGATGACGATCAGTTGCCTGATGCTAACTTTATTGAAAACGTTTGGGACGATGAAAAAGTTATCAAGGCGAATTCGAATGTTTCGGACCCGATTAGCTCCACAACTTACGCAGAAATTAACACAAAGTATGACTCGAACATGCAAAGCTATTATAGCTAATGGTGGTGGCTATACATTTTAATACATATATTTTGTATAATAGATATTATAAACCCATGCAATGTAATTTGTCAGAATCGATGATCAAATAGTTTCTAAGATCTCCTCATTCACGGAGATCGCGCCCGGCGCTTTTTGGAGATGCTATTTAAAAGAAAAAGTGTATTCTAATAAGCCAGAGACTATTCGACAGCTAAAGAAAAATATTCGAAACGAGATATGTGCTAAAGCTGCGGCGTGAATTATTATGTTTTTTTTTTCTTTATTACAATATGGACCATTGTGAGAAATGAGATAAAACAAAATACATAAGTAAAATATCTGCATACTATGTTTTTCCATATTATAAAATATAGAATACGTTACAAAAAATCGTATCTTTCCCAAATAAGGTGACTGTACATCGAGCAGGATGTCATTTACCTCGTGTCATATTTCATATATGTACATACATATCGCACCCTAAATACAAAAGGGTCACAACTCAAAATTTCCCACACTCGAGCTTGACTTGTTTACAGCAGCACAGAAACAAACTATGCGACATATCACGCTGAAATTTGCCATGTAAGCTTATAACAGTCCTACCAAAAAACAAAAAATTTATTTTTGCCATATGTCATCCGCGGACCGTTTTATTGATAACGTCTCGTTCATATTTGAGCAGAAGTACATTTTGAGTTGTGACCCTTTTGTATTTAGGGTGCGATATGTATAGTGGCTTAATTTCCATAAAATGTATCTAATATACAAAAAAAAAAATTCAATCAAATAATGGTTCCGTAAGCAGACGAATAGCTTTAGCTGCCTCATGACACTCGTGTTACCTAGACGCAATTAGGATATAAATATAATGACTTCGACGAAAGCTCCGATACGACTTTAGTAATTAAAGTGGTATTTCTCGGTTTTTATTAGACTTTCCTTGATTAGATTTGATCCTATTTAATAACGGTAGTTAGGTAAGGTAGTTAAGGTGGGGTTTCTTCGAAACAGTTTATTGTTCCTCAAGGTAGTGTTTTCGGACCTTTGCTATTTATTTTATTTATTAATGATATCTGATCGTGTTTTTCCTTTGCTAATTTTCTACACGATCGAAAAGTTTATGCAGAAATGAGAAATTCTAATGTTCATGGTCTGAGCAGAATAATTTATTTTCCTGTTGCATTATGAATTGTCTATTTCTTAACATCTTAACATGTCATAAAATCACTTTTTATAATCTTCAAAACCGCCTAATATCAACTTGAGCTTGGGAAACAGGAAAAAGTCACATGGAGCCATATCAGGCGAATACGGTGCTTGCGGAACGATATTAACATTATTTTTGTTCAAATAATCGCGAACAAGACGTGATGTGTGAGCTGGTGCATTATCGTGATGCAAGAACCATGACTTGTTGTCCCACAATTCCTTCCTTTTAAGACGAATGTTCTCGCGCAAACGCTTTAAAAGTCTAAATAATATTCAGCGTTAACCGATCGGCCTTGCGGAAGGAACTCCGAGTGAACCACACCTTCGTAATCGAAAAAAACAGTCAGCATAACCTTAATTTTTGAGCGTTCATGAGCCAAGTTTTCAACCGATGTACGGCCCTCTTTAAACGATTTGTACGACTGGAAAACACGTGCACGCGATAGAGCAGAGTCCCCATAGGTTGTCTGCAACATTTTTAAGGCGTCTGAAGCTGAAATTTTGTTGGAATAACAAAATTTCAGACAAATTCTTTGTTCAACTTGAATTTCCATCGTTAAATTCGAAAAACACACTCGAGCTTGACTTATTTACGGTAGCACAGAAAACAAACTATGTGACATATCAAGCTGAAATTTGCCATGTAAGCTTATAACAGTCCTACCATCCAACAAAAAATTTATTTTTGCCATATGTCATCCGCGGACCGTTTTATTGATAAAGTCTCGTTCACATTTGAGCAGAAGGTATATAACTGGCGCGTACACCCTCTTTGGGTGTTTGGCCGAGCTGCTCCTCCTATTTGTGGTGTGCGTCTTGATGTTGTTCCCCAAATGGAGGGACCTACAGTTTCAAGCCGACTCCGAACGGCAGATATTTTTATGAAGAGCTTTTTCATGGCAGAAATACACTCGGAGGTTTGCCATTGCCTGCCGAGGGGCGACCGCTATTAGAAAAATGTTTTTCTTAATTTGGTGTTTTCACCGAGATTCGAACCTACGTTCTCTCTGTGAATTCCGAATGGTAGTCACGCACAAACCCATGCGGCTACGGCGGCCGGATGTTATTTTAGTTTTATATTTATTAATTTCGTTAAAATTCAACTTTAACTTGTATATATTTTTAGCAATTTAATGGTTTCTTATGTTGATAATCTAATTTTACTACATTTTTTAATATTAAATATTCTTAAATACTTCCATTGTAGTTATAAATTAATTTCTTAAATAAATAAATAAATAAATACTGAAAGCAGGTTAAACTCCCACTTGTCCAGAAGTGGCCTCGACAACTACCCCTTCACATTTAAAGTAACTCATCTAACACCTGATCGCATCACGGCCGAAATTCTCAAAAAACTACCTCCTGAACCCTATAATTTCATTACTCATTTGTTTATTGCGTGCTTAACCAGAAACATTTTCCCAGCTCAATGGAAAGTAGCAGAAATTAAAATGGTGCTCAAGACGGGAAAACCAGGCGATGAAGTGAAATCCTATCGCCCTATCAGTCTTCTACCAATACTGTCAAAAGTTTTTGAAAAGATCTTCCTTAAACGTTTAATGGTTTTTATCGAACGCAAACAAATAATTCCGAAACATCAGTTTGGTTTCAGGAATGAGCATTCGACAAGAGCAAGTCCATAGACTTGTCGAAAAAATACAAACAGCGCTCGACCGAAAACAAATCTATTCAGCAGTTTTCCTGGACATATCACAAGCCTTCGACCGAGTGTGGCACCAAGGCCTGCTTTTTAAAATAAAAAAGAAATTACCACTAAATTCCTATTTGCTCCTTAAATCATATCTAAACCAACGAATGTTCTACGTAAATTACGAAAATGAATTTTCCAATTTCCCACAAGGAAGTATATTAGGTCCAATCCTGTACTTAATTTTTACACACGATCTGCCAACCACAAAAGGTGTACTAACTGGCACTTTTGCCGATGACACTGCTATTATGGCGACAGCAGTGGATCCCGTAGAAGCCTCTTATATGCTCCAAATAAGCATAAATAAAATCTCCAAATGGCTCCGGAGCTGGCGGTTGAAAGTAAACGAACATAAATCTCAACACGTAACATTTACCACAAAAAGAACCACCTGCTCACAAATCAACTTCAACCGTATTCCAATTCCGCAATGTGATAGTGCTAAATATCTAGGCATTCATTTGGATAAACGGCTTACGTGGAAAACTATCTTATCTTTGCAAAAAGGAAAGCTCTAGGTTTAATATTTCGTAATATGTACTGGCTGCTAAACCGCAAATCCACCCTCACAATGGACAACAAACTTATCCTCTACAAATCTGTGATAAAACCAGTCTGGACTTACGGAAACCAACTGTGGGGTACTGCGCCAAATTCAAACTTGGAAGTCCTGCAGTGTTTCCAGTCCAAGACTCTACGCACCCTAGCCAACGCGCCGTGGTACGTGACAAATGCCCAAATTCATCGGGACTTAGACATCCCTTCAATAAAAGAGGAAACACAAAATGTAACCAGTAAATACCGAAATCCACTTCAATCGCACCCAAATGAACTGGCCTCTACCCTCATGTCACCATCATGTGTCTTTTTAAGGTTGAAAAGAAAAACACCAATTCAGCTCGACCAAGAGCCATCTATAAAATATTGAACTTATTTATTAGAAAGGATATTTCACTGGAAATATTCCTTTAATACTAAAATCAAAGCCACTCTTAAATGTAACCAAATATTTGAAAAATGTCTTCTAAGAATTGTAAGTATATACATACACCGAATACAAAAAAAAAATTCAACACCTCTTTCCCATTGCTGCCACCCTGTTGGAACTGTACGTTTCTTGGGTTTACCGTTAAATGATATTGACAACGACGATTGAGCGGTTTTTACCGCTCTAAGCAAGGGCCTGTAAGCTGTTACTACAACAACAACAACCCCTTGTGAAAGTGCTTTTTATGCCTTTGAAGAGAGTAACATTTTTCCATTATTTTGTTTTTTTTTAATTTGAGAATAACGAAAATATAATCCGATTTAAAGCCACGCATGAAAATAACCCAATCTTCTATTTCGCCTTGCAGAGCCTGTACCTCTACCTATTTAATATTATCTGAGAAAGCAAACACTTGTGAGCACTTCAAATGGGATAAATAGTAGACATGCAAATCGGCTGGGGCTTCCTGCACGCACTTAACAAATCGAATAATATCAAATCAATTGTTGGCAAATTGCATAGCTAACACCAATCGATGTATGAATAGGTCTGTAAATATTCGAATGTATGCGCGTAACTGACACTTGTCTAAAATTGAATTTGCCATCACTTGTTTATTCACACACACACATGCATATGTAGTATATACAAATACTTGAGTTTCACTAACAAATCTATTTGTTGGGCTGCGCTACTCGGATAACCGGTAAGTGTTTGCCACCGACACCTTCCAAACAACAAATTTTCAATTGGCGCGGAAATCTCGTGAGGAACAACATTTATTGAATTGCAGATGCACAGATTGTCTGAATGGCATTGTCAAGCTGCGCACAGATGCGTACATACAAATACATACGAGGGACGGCTGATACATTCGCGTTCTACGGTATTTGATGAACGTTTTCTTCTTTTCCACCAACTGGCGAAAGCCATTGAAGTTGAAATTTTCTTCAATTTCTAGCATTAAGCGCCTAGGGATCGGCGCTATAGCAAAGGGGCTAAGAATCATAGTAGGTATCCTATCTGGGCATTGTCTAATAGGAAGACATGCCAATAGATTAGGGGCGCCTTCCAATGACTATTGCAGAAGCTGGTAGGATATACAGTTGCGGACAAAACTCTCCGTACGACCGCTTTTTTCTTAATTTCTCCCGATCTAAAGCATTTAAAAGAAATGTAATGATGCATTTTTGTTTTAAGTCTAATTATATAACAAATGTAAAAAAAAATATTTTCAGTATTTACTTTAAAAGTTATTCAAGAAAAACCAAAAAAGGCCACTGACAAAAGTGTACATACCAACTTAGAAAATAAGAGTTATCTAGGAAAACTGATTAAATTTGTGGAAATTAATATTTTGTTGGGCCACCACCAGCATCGATGATTACTTGCAAATGTCTGGGCATTGAAGTTGCTAAGTTTTCAAGCTTCTCCACCGAGATATTCTGCCATTCCTCCAGCAACTTCTCTTTGAGGATTGGAGCACTAGTAATAGAGTGCTTTCGAATCTTTCGCTCCAAAATTTCACAAACATACTCAAAAATGTTTAAGTCCGGGCTTTGTGGAGGTGAATATAGTTGCCGTGGGGCATAATACAGCAGCTAGTCCTTGACGATTTGCGTAGTATGCTTCGGGTCATTATCTCGCTGGAAGATCCAGCTCGAGCCTAGGCCTAGTTTGTCCACGGATGGCATCAGGTTTTATTCCAAAAAGGTCTTGTATTGGAAGCGATCCATATTTCCTTCAATAAAAACGAGGTTTCCAACTCCTGCGGCTGCAACTGCTCCCCAAACCATGACACTGCCACCACCATGCTTTACAGTCGGAATCAGATTCCTAGGATCCATGACAGTGTTTGGTTTTCTCCAAACTTTGGCTTTGCCGTCGTATCCAAATATGTTGTATTTGGACTCATCAGTGAATAAAACTATTTAGTTTCCAAACTTCTATTCCCTTATTAAGGTGCCTTTTTGCAAACTCCAGACGGAGCTTTCGGTTTTTCTCGCTTATAAGGGGCTTCTTGCGAAGAGTTCTGCAGTTGTAACCTTCATTATTAAGGGCCCTGCTTATTGTACGTGGATAGACAACACTTTGATACCTCTCGGCTACCTCCTGGGCCAAATCAGTAGCATGTATTTTCGGATTCTGATTCACTGCTTTGCGAATAAAGGATACACCTCTCCGGTTGAGCTCGTTGGGCCGGCCACTACGCGGCTTACCTTTCATAGAATTGGATGTTTCAAAGTTTTTACAAATAGTTTGTACCGTGGACTTGCTTAAATGTAATAAATCAGCTATTTCACCAAATGATTTTTTATTACTTCTCTACTCAACAACTAATTTTCACAAATCAGTAGAGATTTCTTTGCGGAGCGACTTTATTCCGGTCGTACACTTTTTCAAAAGACAGAATGCCATAAATTTTAAGAAGAATGCAAAGTAGAACCACAAAATAAAACAAACGGTACTTTACAGTTAAGTTTTCGCAGAAAGGAAGAGCAAAATAAGTGTCTTAAGATAACGTATGTACACTTTTGTTAGTGCATTTTTTTGGTTTTTCTTGAATAACTTTTAAAGTAAATACTGAAAATATTTTTTTTTACATTTGTTATATAATTAGACTTAAAACAAAACTGCATCATTACATTTCTTTTAAATGCTTTAGATCGGGAGAAAAAAGAAAAAAGGGGTCGTACGGAGAGTTTTGTCCGCAACTGTATGTAGAAGAGTCGAACACCTTCTATGCGGGTGCATGGTTCTGTGTAGAAAACGGTTGTGACTGCTCGGTCTCGCTTTTCTGGACAACAAAGCGGATGTTGCGAATCTCAAACTAGCTAGTATAGCCAACTTTCCAAAGGCCACACAGTAGTTTAAAGAGGACCAAGTAGAGTAAGCATATGATAGCTTGTATCACACGGGGCCTCTAATTGCTCTAGGTGCATCGAAGGACAGCCACTTCACCTCACCTAATCTAAAGAATGGTTACATTATTCAAAACAACAGCTGGACATGTATTGGTTTTGAGCATATTTCAATTCGCATAGTTCCCCAGCCACTTTTCTAAAATCTTTAAATGGTTTGGTAAGACCTTTGAAACCTCGGTTGGGTATGCATTTCAGTATATAATTGCCGTTCCAGGATTGTTGTGATTTGGATGAATTTGTTTTTGCTATAGGTGAGGACTTTCATAATCATTTCCTACAAATTTAACGCCACGGCTTTTTATTTACTAAGTTTTTCGGTTATGTTGCCTACTTTTAGGAGCTTCAGGTGGAAGAGTTGGATTTATATTGTCTTAAACGAGTCTTTTACTTTAGTCTTGCTTATATGTACATAGACGCCACTGAGAAAATTAGTTGAATGTTAATTGAATATTTCTATATAGAATTTTCATTGTATTTTTTTCCAATACTCGTAGACTATTCCTGGCATGATATGACACTCATACTCCCTCAGGCACCGCTAAACTTCAAAAAACATGAAATCCGCTTGTTTACTAGTAACACATTTCAATCAACTGAAAAGTATAAAACATTTAAAACTAAGAAAAAATGTTAGGAGGGAGCAGCGAGCAAAATGGATATAAGCATTGCAACGTCTATGGGAAGCGAATGCAAATAACCTGGTACAAAATGTAAAAAAATGTAAAGTGAAAAAAGTGTTTAACAATGCAAACTCACACCATGCTGCCACAACCATTAGGAACACAATGAGCCACTCGCAGTTGCTGCAGCACATTTCCATACCAACCAACCCAATCAACCTGTACACCCGCCGACGAGTCGACCAACCAGCCAACCAAATCCAAAGTGTAAACACGCAGCAACAAATTCCAACCACTCCATTGTGTTGGTGTTGGTATTCATCTACAGTTGCATCCCCTTCCACAGAGCACACACTAATAAACGAAACGGTGATTCTTCATAAAAATGCAACAAGAATAAAAAGAAGGCAAGAAAAAAAAACGAGTGATGTACTCGTATGTTAAAAATCGGTATTTATTTCAAACAGGGCCAACAACAACTACTACAACAATGCTCAGCAACTACAAATGATATGAAGTAAAGCAGATGAATGTTGCTTGGGAGAGATGTCGGGTGGTTAGCGGTTGGCGGTTTGTTGGATTTGTTGCTTACTACCCCTTCCATTGGGCGCCGCTTTGCATCATCGAAACAAATGCAATGCACTCGTGGTAACAGTTAGGCCCCCTTAAATACATGCAAAGTAAGCCAAAAGGAAAAAGGCTCATTTCAGCATAGCTCAGCCCAACTCGGCTCGGCTCAACGAAAATTTATATGGAGTGTAGTAACGAAAAGGAATTAAAATTTGTGCAAAAAAAAGTAAAAATGGAAAAAAAGAATATTTCGCTGCCAACATGCCATTGCTGTTGGGTAGTTTTGTCTCAATAATGGGCCGTGCATGAACAAAAATGAAGAAATGCTATTTGAAATTGGACAATTATTTAGGAGAGCACGATGATCGAGGAGAAGTATTATAATAGTGTGAAGGGTGGCATTGATTATAGAAAAATTATTGCTAAACTGAAGTAGACTTTTGCCAATAAATGTAAAACATACATATTTAGATATTGATTGGTCAAAGTGGTGATTCAGTGACGCTTCCGCACCATTTTTTTGTCACATCCTCGCTACCAACATTTTTAACGGTTAATTACAGCATGACTATATCCAGTATGTGTGGGTTAAGAACTTTATTAGGTTGTTAACGTCCAAGCTAGACAGTTGTTCGAGACTCTCGAACAGTAGTTTGCCAATGGTTGAAATTCTCTGCTTCCATAAGGCAGGACGGCATTCACAGAGGAAATGGATAATCGTTTCCTTTTTTTCTGGTTGAAAGTGGGTGTTGTGAGGGTTGCCCGTTTTGGCTGCTTCTTTCCCGAACAGACCAAAAGCCGTGACTGCCGTAAGTCGCCAGGCGTCCCGACCAAAAATTTGCAGAAAGGACTGCTAAGACTCGGAATTCATATTGCCCATACATATCTTGCATTTTTGATTAAACCTTTTCAATGTGAAACATCTATTTCTGTAGTACGAAGAAGAGTAAACACAAAAAATTTGTTACATTCTTCCGAAAATGCATTCAGTAAACTCAAAACGGAATTCAGACGAATATTTCATTTCAAGGCAAACACAGACTTGAACTCTTTTTTTCTTTATTGACGCAATAACTGCTTAAACGAGTTTAACAAAGCGCGCCAGTCGTTTCGCATGCTAGTGAAGCCAAGTCCTTCTCCACTCGATTTTTACTAACGGAAAGGAAACCTACCTATTCGCCTGCCAGCACCTGCAGGTATTACATCGAATACTTTTAGAACCGTAGCGTTTTGTATCCATTCGACAGCCGACCCAGCGAGCGGTGGATATTTATTCGCTGCGCAATGCCTATATCCTTGTAAAGTTCATACAACTCATTTTGCCTTTGCCTGCTATAATCGCCGTCGCCAACGCTCAAGTGTCCAAAAATCTTCCGCAGAATCTTCTTCTCAAACACTCCAAGGACGGATGTTGTCATCATCTAAGGTTTTCCGTCATACATTTGAACGGGCACGATGGGAGACTTAGTTTTTTTCGTCGAGGAGGGACTTCACTACTTAATTGCCCCAATTGCCTGCTCACCCAATAATTTTTAGCATCAGATTAAAGAAGTCACACGACAACGAGTAACCCTCTTTGAAACCTCGTTTGATATCAAATGGCTCGGAAAGGTATTTCCCAATTCTGACGGCGGATGCAGATGGGTTTTTATGAGGAGCTTTTTCATGGTAGAAATAAAGGGTGATCAACTTAGAGGTATCGGATTTTAAATTGAAATAAAACAACGAAAATTCAAGTTGATTAGGCAATCTTTATTATCATACATTTATATTAGAGCCATTTATAATCTTTCAAATGTTGGCCGCAACTGTGTCGTAATTCGGCCATCCGTAAACACCAATTTCTAATGACTAGCTGAAAACTTTGGTCGGTGTCTCGTGAATAACTTCAGTAATGTTGGCTTCGAATGCCTCAATCGAAGCGGGTTTATCCACAAAGCATTTAGACTTTACATACTCCACAAATAAAATTCCAAAGGTGTGATATCATACGATATTGTTGTTCAATCCACTGATCAGAGACGAGAAATAAATTGCTCGTGGTAAATCCATTGTTTCAGGGACTGTATGGCAAGTAGCGCCGTCTTGTTGGGGAGATCATGGGCTTGAATTTGCCGGCATCAAAAAGTTGTTTATTATGCCGCGATAGCGTTCGCCATTCACTAATATGATACATTGGCGTCAGCCTCGTCTTTCAATGGATGTAATGGCTGTTGTTGAATGGTTTTGGGTTACTCTTCAGCCCGAATATGGCAATTTTGATTATTGTAGCCATTAAGCCAAAAATTAGCCTTCTCGCTGAACAAAATTGTTGGCCTGAGCGCTCGATGAACACTTTTGACAGAGCGTCGATATTCGTTATACAATTGTACGATTTGTAAACGCTGTTGAGGCGTAGGTCTTTCCATGATGAAATATTAGTGAATACTGAAAAAAATTATGTATTTAGTTTGACAGTAGTCGCGTGTGATCAGTCTAAAAAACCCTATTGGAAAAAGTACCTCCAATCCGATCACCTTTTACAATCGGAGGGTTCCTATTGCCTGTCAATGGGTGGCCGCTATTAGAAAAAATCTTTTCTACTATTGGTGTTTCATGCTCACAATGGGTTTCCAACCCGGGACCCACCGAATAGTAGTCACGCGCACACACAGTCGACTAAGGTGCTCATGGCATTTAGGGGATTAAATTATATTACCATTCGTAAATTATACCCCTAGTCTCATCCCCCATAAGTAAATCACAGTAACATTCCTGTAGATTTAGTTATGTAGCTGCTTTTACGGAACAGGTGTAAATACAAACAATTTATGGATTTCCTAATAAATGATTTTTATGGTTCAACTTCCCGAGCGTACCATGTGATGTACTTCATTAAGAATAATAAAAGATTTGTAAAAAAAATGCCTTAAGAGCAAATGTCTCTGTTCATGAATTGTCGATAACATTTACAGCAAGATTTATTGTAACTTTTTTCTTCCTTGTTAACTCCTCTCGGGAGCATAGGGCCTCGACAAGACTCAGTCTTGCGTTGGTTTCGTTAATCTATTTTGATTTCTGACAGGGTAGGTGATTAGCCTGCCGCTACCAGTCCTAAGTTGTGGGAATGCCCACCTGTCGTTGCTTAGGAACAACGCCTTCTTACTGTTTGGAGCGCCCTCTGTGTTTCACATTTTTCTGCCAGGAGGATCGCGCAGATAGGTGAGGACTTCTCTAAATTTGGTGTGTCTATGCTATTACCGCGATTGCCCGGTGTGTCTTGCTGACGCCACTGATGCAACCACAATGCGAATAATGCGCTGACTATTGTGCGGGAGTAAGGATGGAAAGTATAAGTTTTTTGGGTGGAGGAATGAGTTTTTTTTTGGTTTTAGAAACAGTTAAAGTAGGTAAGGGCTTCGAACCCACAACCTCGGGGATGGCAGACTAGTGCACTTACGCTAGACTACCGAGACCGCAGTTATTGTAAAATTGATGATCGTACCCGATTACAAATTCAAATCAGTTCAAGTTATAGGTCTTGGTTCAGGGTTCAACGTGATCATGAAACATCACAAAGAGAGAAACAGCTTTTTCTAATAGCAATCGCTTCGCAATAGGCAAAGCCAAACCTCGGATTTTAATACGGCCATGAAAATAGCTGCTCATAATAGTCATCCACCGTTTGTGAGGCAGCAAAAAATTGTGCATTTGTAATATAATTAAAGCAGAGCGAAAAAAAAAGAGAAGAGTCTGAGCTCTGCTTTTTGTACCTCTTGTTGTTTAGGTAGTTCTCATAAATTCGCCTCTTCTCTGCTCGAATAGATCTATAGAATCTAAAATCTGATTGGTTTTATCTAAGCTTTGGAAGCGGAAGATTAGAAACTTTGCTCCGAAGCCCTGATTTTATCTCATCCTCAGATAGTAGGTCTGTTCATGTAAAATTATCTAGTAACTCAATTTCCGAGAATTCTCTCTCAAACAAAAAATATCAAAAAAAAGTGTATGGACGCAAAACCAGTAACAATTATCAAGTTTGCAACAGCTGGTTTAATTGTTGGTGGGAAAAATCACAAAAATTAAAAAAGTTTTCATAAGCTACCTCGTATTAAATTAAAAAAAAAAAAATAAAGCAAATAAAATGCTTAATAACGAGCTTCGGAATCAGATGAAGAACATTCCGTTAGAAATGGCAATTCGCAATTTTAATTCGAGTTTATTTTTATTCTGCAATCAGCAGTTTTTCTCATCTGCAAATTCTTACAAGTAAAAATTTATCCAGTAAAAACTTGCAACTTCCCCTCTAAATGAAATGTCATTTTGCTCTCTCACTTTCCCCTACTTTGCAGGATTTTGGGTACATGAACACCAAAACGTGATAATTTGTAACAATTGGTACAAACTATTTGCTTCATGAACGGGCCTAGCATTTGAGCCTCAGCCGAACATCGATCAGTAATCTGAGAAAATAACATAAACCATGGAACACTCCTGTCACGGCTTTCCCTCTCAATGTTCTGAGACTCGAATAAAGTGAGCTGTCTATGCACTCATTGCGGAGAATTGCTTTACTGTTCTCCAACTGTATGTGCACCAATAGAAGCCACTGAATGCTGCGGATGCGAATGCGGATACGAGGCATACGAAAAACAATTGCTGCCAGTTTAGCAACACATTTACTCCACTCCAACCTCATTCTTCTTGGTAAGCAACAAAGGAATCTAGCATTTGTTGCTGCTGGGCATTTGTTGCAATTACATTTACACATACACATGCACACATATGCATATATATGGCATAGGGATCTGTGTTTGTAAATTAAGAATTTAAAATCTGTATAATTAAGACGCGTCGCGTGGCAAATGAAATTTGTACACATCCATCCATACATACTATACATACATACATAGTTGTGTGTATAGAGTAAAAAGAGAAATAAGTAAAATTGCTAAAAGTGTTTAAGCGTGCTTTCTATAAATAACGGTTAAAACGAACTGCATGGCACGATCATGACACACTTGTATTGAGTCTTCTTCGCATACAAAACTTTCGTGGTTGTATTTTATTGTTGTTGTGGTTTATTGTTGTTGTGAAACTCATATCTTTTCATGTTGATAACAATGATGACTGCTTCCTGTTACCAACACATGCGAACTCACACTCAATGAGAGCAACTCTATGACAGTTGAGAACTTTGGTGTTTCAGTTGTTGTTATTGTTTTTGTGTTACTGATTTTACTGTTGATGCTGATGTTGATTTTGATGTTGATGTGGATGCGTTGCCAACGATTTATGCTGAGTGACAAAATCACCGCATGCTGACAAGTCTGGTTGCGACGTCAACAGCCATAACAATAACAACAAAAGTAATATCATAGCAACAGCAGCAAACCACGTGCAAAATAGTCACAACAAATATTTTATGTTGTAGCAAACACGACAAGCAACGAGAATGGCAAAAAAATCTGCAAACTTCTTTCCACTTAAATGCTACCTTGCTGACTTGAATCATCAACCACTGCGTCCCAGTGAAGCAGGCAATGTGGCCAATGGTGTTGACGATGTTGCAGTAATTGTTGTGATGCGTTGATTTCTTGACGGTTATCACCAGTTAGCTGTTATTGTTGTTTTTGCTGCTGTGATTCCAATTGTTGCTACTACAAAATTATGCAGTCAGCTTCAGCGTCACCATCATCGCCGCCACCAACTCACCAAGCACCCACCCCTTGGCTATTGCCATTGTTACAGCCGGATGCTGCTGTAGCTTTTCGTGCTTTTGCCGCTCGCCTTCTGCCCTTGCATTGGGGGTGGTTTTGCTGCTTGGCTGCTGTGACTGCTGTAACTGCTGTACTGCTGTTGATTGCTTCGCCTCAGCTTTTCTGCATGCAACCGACGCTCTGCCTATTGGCAGCACCACCAACTTCTGCGCGCGTTTTGCACGTTCTTCATAATTTTAAAAATTTCAACCGCTCGTCCATTTCATTTGATTTTTAACTGTCATCGTAGATGGTGGTAAGCGGCGGTCGAATTAATTGCGGTATTGCATTAAAAAGTGATAATCCAAAATTATTGAGGGTTATGTGGTTATACTGAAAAAAAAAACAAAAAACAATTGAATTCGTGCTATAAACTAAGCAAAAACAAAAATAAAATTGAATGAAGGAAGTTCTGTGCCATTTAAAAATAATTATAAATATGTTATAATAATTAAAAATTATTAAAAACAAATCACAAAAAAACAGCAAAAGAAGAATTCGTGCAAAATTAAAAATTTTCGATAATCAGCTGCAGCAGAGGATACATTAGCAAGTGGTAAAAAAATGTTGATATTTTAGAAAATTATGCAAACGAAAATATTTAGTCAGCTGCTAGAGCTGAGTGCATTTGTGCATACCTTGGATTGATACCGTTTTCGAAGCCCACTATTGGAACTTAGTGCTACCAGATGGAGTTTGACCTTTACGTTTCTTTGTAGTTGACTTCTTGTAATAAGCCTGCGTCCTATGCGAATCTAAGTAAGCCCTGAAGCTCGAACCAGAGACATTTTAACTTCTCATATTGTAGAGCTCCTAGGCATTTCATTCAGGTTCGAACTAATGCAGGGCAAAAGCAAAGGATTTTAGCTCTCTTCCAGTTAGTTTAGCTTCTCTGAGAAAACCACTGGTAGAACCTTCCGAAAAATGATTTTCTAGAGCACTTTAACCTCAAAAAAAACGAAAATTTTTCTTAGCGGTTTCTTGAAGTAAAGGCCAAACGACCCTTTTGAGTCAGAACCAACGCGTTAAAATTATCTACGAAAATGTTTACTATGAAATTTTACTGGTCTTACGTTTTCGTTTCGCTCAGGCGTACATATATTTTAACCATTTTTCCACCCTTTTGCAAGCAACTTAGGCTTAGAACATAAAAACGTTTGTCATCATAATCATAGCAATTAAAGCTAGTGGCGAGTCAGTGCTGCCTTCACAATCGCGTCCAGACCATTTCAGCCGCTGAGCTTTAGCGAAACGCACAATGTCCGAACACAATATCTGCTGTTCGATCTCATCATTGTATTGGCTTCTGTAAGGTCTATCAGCTTCCCTTACTGGTCCAAATATCCTTCTTCTGATTTTATACTCAAAGCGGAGAAGGCAGTTATTTAGCTTAGATGTCAGTACTCATGCTTCCCAGCCATATGTTGCTACTGGTCATATTAGCGTACTGTAGATTTGTAGCTTACACTACCTCGATACAAATTTATTTTTGAGAAGTTTCAAGTGATCAGAACAACTTCAACAGTAGTAGTATTTGGTTACTGGATTGGTATACTTTCAGAAAATGTGAACAAATTACGAGCTGGTTTCGGTTGTCGCACAATGTTATTGGACGTAGAATTCCTACGCCAGAGTCCAGTACCGAAGCACATAAAACCATTTATCTCTTCGTCTAAAAGAACATCAAATGGGCTCCTAAATCTGGAACTTTCACTTTATTCTAAACGGCACTCTGTAGACTTCGCTATCATTTCAGGAAACTAGAACTAATCAGTCGGTTTTATGAATTGGGCCATGACATGCCGAAGCACAGCCTCTTCGAATGTGCAGCTCTCTCGAAAGATGAAGACTCACTCCTTTAGTGATATGAAACAAAAAGTCTAAGTAAGTGCCTCAAAAGAAAATAAAATCTAACTAACTAATTAACTGTTATTAGTATGCTTGCTATTTTTGTTGTTCTTATGACATTCCCTATTCCATAATGATTCGAAAATGTGAGTGAAGTACCTATATCTTTGCCGTAAAGAAGCTGTTCATAGAAATAATCTGTCATTCAGAGGCGCCGTAAAACGTCCTTAGCACGCGCACCATAAATTGGAGCAGGAGCTCGGCTAAATATCTAAAGAAAAGATGTGTTATATTTATTATTAAATCGTATCGCTTTCAAAGTACAGAAAAACCAAAAAAAACGGCCAGATTTGAAAAGTTTTGCAATTCGCAGTAAAATTTTCGTCTCATCAAAGAGTAAATCAAATACGACATCCTTTAAGGGACGCCTAAGTTGCCTACAAAGAATAGAAAAAGAGTCACTGACTCTACACTTGTCTCGAAAACTATTCTTTTAAATTCCTTTCGCACTTACAATCTAATTAAATTTTAATCTTTATCAAAAACAAAATATTAACTAAAAATTTTTCCATATGCACTTAAACCAAAATTTAATGAAATTCACTATGTTTTTTCTAATATCTCGGCCAATTCGAGTTAAACTATTTGATCGGCATGAGTATCTAAAAACATTACTGAATAAAATAAAAACAGTATTTTAAGTCACTTCTACTTACTACTGTGGGCAAAAAGTAAGGTGAATTTGATTGTAAAATGAAACATCTTTATTTATTCTTGTAAATCAGTTTCACCCCCTCTCGATGAAATACACTTATGCCAACGATTTTTCCAATCCCCGAAACATGCCAAATATACCATTTCCGGTATAGCCATCAGCACCTTCTTCGATTCAGCTTTTATCTCCTCAATCGACTCGAAACGCGTTCCCCGGAGTGGTCTCTTGAGTTTTGGGAATAGCCAGAAGTCACACGGAGCCAAATCAGGCGAATACGGTGGTTGCGGAACAATATGCGTGGAATTTTTGGCGAAATGGTCACGAAGAACGAGTGCAGTGTGAGACGGTGCATTATCGTGATGCAAAAACCAAGATTTGTTGGCCCATAATTCTGGTCTTTTTAGACGAATTGCTTCACGTAAACGACGCATAACGCTCAAATAATATTCCTTATTAACAGTTTGGCCAGGTGGAAGGAATTCATAGTGCACCACACCACGAAAATCGAAAAAAACTGTCATCATGACCTTTATTTTTGAACGACTTTGACGTGCTCTTTTCGGTCTGGCCTCGCCTAGCACGATATTCGCTGGATTGGTCGGTTGCTTCAGGGTCATAACCATAAATCCAAGTCTCATTTCCCGTAATGATGCATTTGAGCTTGTCCTGATAGTCTGAAAGCATTGTTTCACACACATCAAAGCGACGACTTTTTTCCAAGAAATTGAGAGTTTTCGGTACCAAACGAGATTTGACTTTTCGTAGGCCCAAATGGTCTTTCAAATTGGTTTTCACAGATCTTTCTGATATTCCGATCATATCAGTAAGGTCTTTACAGTCAACCGACGATTTTTGAGCACTAACTCCTTCACTTTATTGAGGTGTTGGTCATCTGTTCACGTCGATGGTCGTCCGGAGCGCTCCAAGTCATCAACACGTTCTCGACCCTCTTTGAATTCTTTGTACCACTTATAAACACTTTTCTGCGACATGGTCGAATCACCAAATGCCTTCTGCAACATGTTAAACGTTTCCGCAGCCGAAATTTCATTCCGCAAACAAAATTTGATGGCACTTCTCTGCTCAATCAAATCAGACATTGTAAAAATCGAAAAATGCCCTCTTGGTCGTTTGGTAAATACAAGCGTAAATATATTACTGATAATGACATTCACATGAAAGTTGGCCCAGATGTTATTAACAGTACTGCCAACTCATGAAAAAAATAACTAGAGCGAAATTTTAATCCCGCGAAGTTTGACAAATAAATTCAACTTACTTTTTGCCCACAGTAATGTAGCTATTCCTAACTGAGTTTTTTTTGGAGATTGTCATATGAATGAAAAACTAATTTTGTTTTGTTCGATTTTCGACTTAGGCTGTATCCTCAGAAATGAAATAAAAGTCACAAAAGTTATTTAGGAAGAATAAAAAATGTCATTAGTCGTTTTCTTTCATGCGCCCGCCGTGGTCGGATTCGCGCAAGCTAATTTTGTCACGCCAATTTTCCAAGACTTTATTGCTGCTTTCAAAAGCTCTATTCCACAATTGACTCGTAAAAGGAGCCTTATCATTTGTAATTCAATCTATCTATCTAATCTAACTGGTTGAAATCGCGTCTCCGAAATAGCCATGCAACACCCATGCATTAGATGGCAGATAGCATACTTATTGAACCTACTGTGTGTGGCTTAATGCGCTGTCCTGCCGATACCAAAGATAGGTAATCGCGGATAATGGGTGCAATAATGTGAATAATAAACAAAAAGTTATGCAGCAATGCTTTTTCATGGCAGAAATACACTTGGCGATTTGCCATTGCCTGCCGAGACGCGACCGCTATTAGAAAAACTTGTTCCATCATTTGGTGTTTCATGCACGTCGATTCCAACCTATGTCGACTGAATATACAGTTAAAATTTCAAGCCAATCGGTCCATACTAATTTCGAAAAAAGGGTGAAATTGCGTTTTAGAAGTATTTAGACATTTTCTTTTCCTCAATTTTTTCAATAAATACTAGACTAGACTAGAGCCACTCAATTAGCATCAAAAATGGTTAGCTTTTGATAAGATGGATCAAATGGTTTTAATTTTATTGTCGAGATATTTTTTCTTACTTAGAGAAATGGAAAAAAGTGAGTTTCGAGTGGTGATTAAACAATTCTGTGTAATTTTAAAGGCCAAATTCATGGAATTAAAGGTTAAATTATTCCAACATCCACAGTATTTACCGGATTTGACCTCCAGTTAGTAGACAACAGTTCACCACAAATGAGTAGGCCATTGCCCTAATCGATACATCTTACTCTTGGGGGGCTTAAAAAAAGTTGCAGAAACGCTTGCAAAAAAGATTATGCTGAAATATAATAAAAAAAATTTAAATAATTTTTTCTTTTTTAAATCTTTACTTAATGATATTTTTTATGAATGCAAAACATAATTGGACTCTTAATTTGGTCTGCCATATGTCCTTCATCTGGTTTCAGTGGCAATGTGATTTAGGAGTAATACTCGTAATATGTAGCCTATCTTAGCTTGCAAGGAATGGCATTTCCAAGAGATAACCGCTCACTATGAAACACACGTTGTTTGAGCCGCTCCTCACACGAAGACAGACGCTGCGATGTGGAATTAGGCAGAATGCTTATTTGAAGGCGACATTTGGTCGCCTTGTCAGTAGGACTTATCGCGCGTTGTGGGTATTTTGAAGGACTTGCCATACCCCAAGGCCAGACACACCCCACCCCACACCCCGTATTCCTACCAGCAGCTTGTTCGGGACTGCTTATTTGTAAACAAATATTTATTCACAGTAACCCTTCATATCTGAAGGTCGTACCACTATCCGCAAAATGTGACCCGTTCGGTACCTTGCAGAGCGACGTCCGCGGAACACCACAATTCCGCGATTTTGTCATTATTCCAGCGGTAAAATTGCAGCAAGTATACTTAAAAGTATACTAATAAGCAATTTTCATTTGATAATTTAACTTTTCTGTACTTTGTACTTTTGTTTTATTCTCCATATGTTAGCCCATGTAGCAATAAGATAAACAGCTTCTTGTAGCTTATTCGCTGCGTTTTCAATAGAGTTATCGACTCTAAATATGGCAGTGGCATTCGCAAATTTTGTGGTTACATGTTGGAATGCTTCCTTGTGAAACGCCTGCGTTTATATTTTTTAGAGACGAATATGCATTTTCGTGTTCTACGCAAAAGTATCTATCCTAAAGATATGTAAATAAATATAGCACTTTACACGTGTAAGAGAATGTTGGGGAAAAAATGGGGTCTCCAACCAAAATTATCCAACTGGTCCTACACTGCCATTGTAAGGCCAATACTAACATATGCGGCACTAGTTTGGTGGCCTGCAACAGAAAGGAAATACAACAAAACTAAGCTGAACAAGATACAAAGAACAGCGTGTATCCTAACTACAGGAGCGCTTAGCACCAGTCCTACTGAAGCGCTCAATGTACTAACACATCTATTGCCATAGGATTTACACATTAAAACAATAGCTACTTGCAGCGCGGTGAGACTCAGAGACATAGGAAGCTGGACAACAAGGTCGTACGGTCACAGTAAGATCCTCCTACAGGCACCCCCGCTGCTCAAAAACGGATCAGACTACACAATCCCCGACCTAAACTTCAAGAAAGGCTTTACGGTACGTTTTCCACCGAGAGCCGAGTGGAGCAAAGGAGAGGTGATTGGAAGACACGATATCGAAATTTATACCGATGGTTCTAAGATGAACTGTGGTGTGGGAGCTGGCTTCCATTCGGAGCCACTCAACCTATCTCAATCAATTCGTCTTCCTGATTATGCCACCGTGTTCCAGGCAGAACTTTTAGCGATCAGAGAAGCATGCAAATCCCTAGAAGTCTACAAGGAAGTTGGTGCAAGAGTAGCTATCTTCTCAGACAGTCAAGCAGCTATTAAGGCCTTAGACTCCAACTACATTTCATCCAAACTGGTCCTACAGTGTAGAGAGGAGCTGAAACTGCTCAGCCATTGGCTTGAAATTACCCTGATATGGGTTCCCGGTCATAGGAACATACGGGGGCAATGAGATAGCGGATGAGCTAGCAAGAAAGGGCTCGACACTAGACATAGCAGAGGCGGTGGCAGTCACCACCCCACTGAACACACTAAAAGCATCCATTGCTTCACACTATCATGCTTTAGCCGAAAGAAGATGGAAGCAAATACCTACATGTATTACAACAAAAAACACATGGCCGTCATACAAAATCCAAAGGACGAATGACCTGCTAGGATGCTCTCGGCCAAACATTTCACGCATCACTGCAACCCTTACAGGACATTGGAAAGTAGGGGATCATGCAGCTAGACTCAATCCTATCTGTAGAAGCTGTCATGCGGAAGGGGCGAAGGAAAGTCTTTTCCACTATTTATGTGAATGTCCGGGCCTAGCCAGGGCACGACTCCGATCCTTCGGTAAGCCTTTCCTACAGCAAATTAAGGAGATCTCAGACATCGAGATAAAGGATTTGCTGCTATACTTAGACCTCACTAAATGGATCTGACTTGGAAGAAAAAAAAACAAAAAATAAAAATAAAATAAAATAAAAAACGTCATCATCACACGAGATAGTGGTAGTAAAGCGGTGCTGGTCACTAATTAGGAGCATATTCAGCTCAGAAATGCTCAACCACCTCAACAACTACAACAACAAAGATATGTATGGCGTAAGTTCCTAGCACTATTGTGTGGCAGCACGGACTTGAGATTTTGGAGGGGCGATTTGTGCCATACTGTGTGGAAAGATTGCGATACATCAAGAAAAACGGCTGAATACAATTTTTTCTTTTCCATAACGCTTTCCAAAGTGCTTACGACTCTGTGTATTTGATCGAGTGATTTTTTCTGAAACCTGGTGAGTTTATTTTCAATGACTGGCTGTAGATGTTTTAAAAGTATTACTTCAAAAAGCTTCAACATTACTGGTATCAAAGATATTGGCCTGTAGGAGATCACTTCATTGGGTGACTTACCAGGCTTAGGTAACATGGTAACTTCGGCGAGTTTCCAATATACAGGCAAGCTAAGGTATCTGTTAAACAAACTGGTCAAATAGGCAATGCGATTTTTTGGCAGATTACGAAGGACTTCAGCCGTGATTAAATCAAATCCAACTGACTTTTTGAGCTTCATTTCTTTATTTCCTTGCAAAATATCTCCTCCCAAATATCTTTACTTACTTGTAGCCACATTTTGACAAATAACAATGACAAAAAGAATTACCAAAAATTGCGAAGTAGGCGTACTTTGATCGAAATAACGTAAAGTCCACACTTTCTGGAACTTCATGCAAACGAAGATATAACAAACTCAACCAACATGTGCAACTGATGCGTCAGGGTCTGAAAGGGTTAAAGACTTGTTGAATGAACTTTGTATTAGGTCATCTTGAAAAAAAACAGTCCACAATAACCTAACCCCTTAATGAACACTTATTCTCTGAATTGCACCTAGTTGAGCAGCTACTGAGCAATACCACATAACTTACTATTAGCTGGCAAGATTACTAGGTTGTTCAATAAGTTTTGCGGTTCGATGAGCGAGGGTGTTGCTACAAGCCAGTACTTTCTGCAATGGAAAAAATCAGGTATACTCGTAGTGTAGTGATTGAATTTTTATTTTGGAAGATTTAAAAGCAAAGGAAATTTATGAACGAATGCTGAAAGTGTATAAGGACTTTTCGCCATCAATTAGTAGAGTAGAAAGATGGGTTGCTGAATTTAAACGTGGTCGTACAAGCCTTGAAGACGATCCACGTCAAGGACGTTCAAAAAAAGTAACTACACCAGAAATCGTGGCTGAAATAGATTTAGGGGTAGTGTATGCAATATTTTGACTGAAGTATTGGGTTTCATAAACCAATGGGTGACGCATTTGCTAACATGGAAATAAAAAACCATTCGAATGCGACTTACTCAGCAACATTTAGAGCGTTTTCGCAAGGGTAAAGCAAATTTTGCGCGTCGATTCATTACTAATGGATGAGACTTGGATCTATCACTATGATCCTAAATCACAAATAACAGGCTAAGAAGTGGTTCGAGCCTGATTCTTCGGCTCCGAAATGAGTTCGTGCCCAGAAATCGGCCAAGAAGGTGTGAGCATAAGATTTTTGGGATGCAAAAGCAATTTTGTTTGTGGATTACTTGCAAACTGGTAATACAATCAATTCTGAATATTATTGCAACCTTTTAGACCAGGTGAAAGAATAAAAAATCGTGAAAAAAACACAGTTTGCAAAAAAAAAAAATATTTTTCATCAGGACAATGCACAGTGCATTGCAAAAGAACATTTTGGCAAAGGCTAAAATCCATGAATTAAAGTTCGAATTGTGGGAGCATCCACCGTATTCATCAGATTTGTCTCCTAGCAACTTCCATCTGTTTCCAGACCTACAGAAATTTATGCGTTAAAGAGTTTTTCTTCAAATGATGAGGTAATAACAGCTGCAGAAGTGCATTTTATAGCACTTTGAGATTCTTACTTCAGGGATGAAATTCATGAATTGGAATATCGTTGGAACCAGTGTATTAATGTTAAGGCAGACTGTACAGATTAATAAAGTGTATTTCGAACCATAAAATTGTGATTTCTTATCAAACCACAAAACTTATTGCACAACCTAGAATTTATAAATCGATTACGAGTTCATAAATGACTCGCCGGCGCCCAAATATGCATACCTGTGCGCTCTCATATCACTTATCAATTTGATGTGGATGTTTGATGAGCAATCATAACACAACAGAACTTCCTTTATACGCACAAAGGACACACAGGAAGTTCACATCAGCTAATGCATGTGTGGTACACCAATTTCAACACCACACACATATGTACACACATATATGTATACGAGTATGCAACAATGAAAGGGCGCCGGTAACCACCAAGGTTTATGTGACGTCTGGGACTGATGATAAATGGCAACCAAAAGGGTGCGAGTTCAAATCAAAATCGCATTCGATTAAGGTGATGAGTAAACTTGTTGTGCTCCTATGTGAAGATACGAGTACACACATAAAAGCGTACGACTGCTACTTTGCACGTGAGTACTCTTCACACATATACATACATACATACATATTTTGTTACATCTGTATGTGTCACACGCCACACAGCTCATACATCAACCAATTTACCAGCTATTGGTAGCACAGCCACTATTAACGACCACAACAATTATAACGGTAGTAAGGATGAACTACAAAGCGCCGAAAGCCACAAGTGGCACATAAATTTAATTCACAGTCAAATGCCGTAGACCGTCGCTTTTCACATTTGCCAGCGTGTGTGTGATGCATTCGAGTACTTACAAATTTTATTCACAGTAACGTAACGCACGCAGCAGCACTCACGCATGCACAAACAAGTGTAGTGCAAACAAGGACCTATCACCCCGTCCAATACGTGGCCTTTCAAATGTGCCACTTAAATGTTTTAAGGGATGTTAACTGTCAGCTTCACCCGTTTGGTTTTTTTTTTGCCGCTTTTTCTACACATACGAGGACTTATTGCGACAGTTGGTGGACCGAAAGGTCCGTCGGTAATGTGGTTCGTAATTATGTTATTCCACAATGGCTGTGTTATGGCGCTTGTTTATGAGTTAAGTGCATTTGTGCATACATATAAACATAATTACATACATACATACATTCATACAAATATAGACATATATTGTATTATACTGAAACCTTTTGTGTAATCATTTTTGAATGATGATTTGTGGTGGGTGAATAAACATACATACATACACACATACACATATATACGAAATCAATCAAGTGAATGCAGATTTTGCAACCCTTTTCGTATTTATAGTAAAAAAACAAATTGTGCTCTGCTTATACGTGCGCGTATTTTGATGAACTTCACTTGAATTGAAAACTAAGTTATTTTCGTAAACCCTCATTTATTCGGGTATTTAGGGGGATTATAAGTGTAATATAAGGTCTTCCAAATTCGAGTTACCTTTTTAAATTCAAATTAAACACGTTTTTGTATTCGTACGTTCATTAACATATTTCAAATAAATTTATTACATTTTAAGACAGTCGTCAAAATATTTGAGAAAAAATGTTAAATTTACGTGAGTTGCATCGATTTGAAAGTATCTCTAAAAATCTAATTATTTTGAGACCTAACCTAAAGCTCTTCTATAGGGGGGCCATGTAAAATTTGCTTTTTGAATCGGCTATAAAAAACAAAAAAAACAAATCAATATTTTTTCAAACTTGTTTTTTTAGTTTGAAGATTGAACATTGTCATCATGAATGAAAAATAATATCGTTCAAATGACTGCCACGACTGGCTTTACAGTAGGCCATTCGATCAACCCAATTTTTAAGCACATTTTCGGTTGTTTGGGCTTCAATTTCGTGAATGGCAAATTCGATTTCGTGTTTTAAAGCATTAATCGTCTCTGGGTGGTTCGCATAGCATTTGTCCTTAACGGTTCCCACAAAAAAGAGTCCAACGGGCTTAAATCACAGCTCCGAGGCGGCCAATTGATATCGGAATTCAAAAACGGTAGCCAGAAGTTCGAGTGTAACTTTGACAGTGTGACAAGTTGCACCGTCCTGTTGAAACCAAATGTCGTCCATGTCATCCTCTTCAATTTTTGGAAACAAAAACTCGTTGAGCATGTCACGGTAACGCTCGCCATTTACTGTAACCGCGGAAGAAGAAGAAGACTCACCACTTTGGAAAAGGTTTTCAATATTTCCCAATTTCGTCCCATTTCGTAAATGTCAAACCTTTAAGTAAATTATGAACACAAATGACATGTCATTTGTGTTACCATTCTCAAAAAAATAGGTGGTTCAAAAAGCAAACGCTTTATGGCCCACCCTGTATCATCTGAAGTGATTCTTTGGATAAAAAGCTTTTAAAATTTAAATTTCCTTAATAAAAAATCTCGAGCCGCAGATTTTTTTGCAAGATACGCTAATATACATACAAGGTGGCGCCAAATTAATCATCGAATTTTGTTTTTGTGGTTTTGAGTGATGGAACCTTTACACGCTCCATCGAAAGACAAGCAGTTTGTGCTGTATGTAATACTACAGCTGTCTAGTTCACAAGCGTCAAATATGATTGACGTATGACGTTGCAAAAATTTTAAATCTTCCGATAGGGGGTTAATTTTGCGACACTTTCTAAGTGTTTGCTTGGTCGGGTCAACGTGTCCTGTTACAATTTAAAATTAAGTTAAAAATTTTGGAAACAAGTTTTTAGATTTTACTACAATTTCTATTACTATAATTATTTATTAATTATTTACTTAATTAATTTAATTTTAATGAAAAATGTTTTGAAAATTAGGCAAAAGGCAAAATCATTGCCTTTTACTACAGGGTCCGGCACTCGCAGTGTAACCGACGTAAGACCGCTCGCGCAGCTAATGTACGGGTATTTTGCCGAGAGTAAACGCGAAAAAAAAAATCTGTAATGGAATTCAAGCGTAATAGTGTGATTGCGTTATATTTGGGTGGAAAATCACAACAAGCGATTGTTCGTGAGCTCGAGCACCTTAAAGTAAATAAAGTTTTTGTCTATCGCATTATTACTCGTTACAATGATACTGGTGAAGAAGCAACTTAAACGAAATCCCCGACGAAATGAACTGAAAATATCTGACCGTAGCATGCCTCGCATACTGAAAAATGACCTCGAAGTCATGCCTTACAAGATCCAAAATCCAAAAAGCGCATGATCTCACACTAAAGCAGCAACAAGTCAGACTTGAGAGAGCGAAGGAATTGCTTCGCTTGGCCGAAAGCGGTCAATTCCCGAACTTTGTGTTCTCTGTCGAGAAAATTTTTCAGATTGACCAATTCGTAAACTTCCAAAACGATAGGGTTTATTTGGCCGACCGTTCATACGAGAATTTGAGTCATCGATTGGCCACCAGGAGGCAGCACCCGCCGCAGGTAATGATTTGGGCCGCTGTAACAGCAGATGTGCACTCTTCAATTGTGTTCATCGAGCCTGGCGTTAAGGTAAATGCGAAATATTATCGGGATAGTATTCTGGAGGTTGCTTTGAAGCCATGGACAGACAAACATTTCGGTGGCAGACCACGGACGTTTCAACAGGACTCAGCACCGTCTTACAAAGCTCGAGTGAACCAAGAATAGGGAATAGCTAAAAAACAACGTACCGCACTTCATAACGTCCACACAATGGCTCTCAAATTCACCAGACGCAAATCCGATGGATTATTCTCTTTGGGCCACTTTGGAGATCAAAGTCCGAACTAAAAGATTCTCCAGTCTCGGGGCGCTAAAGAAGCCATTGTCCGCGAGTGGGCCAAAATACCTGCAGTCACATTCGGGCAACTTGCGATTCGTTTCTAGACCATCTCAAGGCAATAGTCAAGGCGAAAGAAAATTGATTCTTAATTTTTTTTATTATTTTCAAACATTTTTTACTTTGAATTGAATAAAAGTAATTTTCCGAACTAAATGTATAGCCTTTTTAATTGGTTACACTTCGAGTGCCGGACCCTGTAAGTTCAGTAGAAAGGACATTCAGTCTTAGGAAAATCTGGCCTTAGGTTACTCACTGGTTATCTAACCCGGCCTGTCTACGGGCCGACGGCTTTGTCTTGAGTATGATGCAACCTAAGAACTTAGTTTGCGGAAATATATCTAACAAAGATTAAAATATTTCAGAACCTCTATATATAGAGGTTATATATGGTGTAGGTGTTGTCTGAGCGATCCAGATGTACCAGACACAATTAGCACAAAAGATGCTAAAAGATGATGGGGTTAACCATCGCGTTTCTAGCACTCATCAGAGACGTAATATCTGCTTAATAGCTTAGATAGAGTGAAGGAGCCGATGTGTTACCGTCGGTATCGGTATGTTACCGTCGTTTCGGTATGAGCTCGTTTGCTTTCAGCTCTTTGAGCTTGATGAGTCCTAAGATTTGTTAGCTCCCCCAATATGGTGCAATTAATCACTTTTTAATAATTTATTGAGCCGTGTGGCTCTATGACTCTTAGAAAGTGTCGCTCATTTGGAAAAAGCATGTAAAGGGTGATTTTTTAAGAGCTATAGGAAAGTTTTTCAAAAAAACACACGTAAAATTCAGAAGAATGCATGAAATTTTTATTTAAATCGATAGTTCAGTCCATATAATTTAATGTTTGAAGATTATTTCATGCAAATGTTGACCGCGACTGCGCTTCAAATGGTCCATCCGCTTAGTCCAATTTTGGCACACTCTTTCCAATGTTTCAGCCGGTATCTCACGTATAAACGCTTTAGTGTTGTCTTCTAATGCGTTTATTGAAGCAGGCTTGTCTGAATAGACATAAGCTTTAACATAGATCCACAAAAAATAATCTAAAGGCGTTATATCGCACGATCTGGGTGGCCAATTGACAGGTCCCGAACGTGAAATAAAATGTTCACCGAACTCGCCTCTCAACAAGTCCATTGTTACGCGTGCTGTGTGGCATGTGGCACCGTCTTGCTGAAACCACATGTAGTGCAAGTCTAGCTCTTGCATTTTGGGCAAAAAACAGTTGAATATCATTTCACGGTAGCGCTCACCATTCACAGTTACGTTACGACTCGCAGCATCTTTGAAGAAGTACGGTCCAATGATACCTCCAGCCCATAAACCGCACCAAACTGTGACCTTTTCTGGATACATTGGTAGCTCTTGCAATTCTTCTGGCTGATCTTCACTTCAAAATCGACAATTCTGCTTATTTACCATACGTACCCATTGATCCAAAAATGAGCTTCGTCGCTGAACACAATTTTTCGATAAAAAAGTGGATCTTCGGCCAACTTTCCAAGAGCCCATTCACCAAAAATCCTGCGTTGCGGTAGGTCCTTCGCTTTCAATTCTTGCACCAGCTGTATTTTGAAAGGCTTCACACCTAAATCCTTTCGCAAAATTTTCCACGTTGTTGAGTAACAGAAGCCCAATTGCTGCGAACGGTGACGAATCGATAATTGATGGTCATCATTAACACTGGCCGATACAGCTGCGACATTTTCTTCAGTTCTCACTCTACGTAAGCGTGTTGGTGGTTTGATGTCCAATAATGTAAATTTGGTTTTAAATTTAATCACAATAGCTCGAATAGCCGCTTCAGTGGGTCGATTAAACTGACCATGAAATGGAAGAAGCGCGCGATAAACTTTCTTAGCAGAACACGATTTTTTATAATAAAATTCAATGATTTGCAAGCGTTGTTCGTTTGTAAGACGATTCATGGTTAAATTATAGACCAAACTGAAGATGTTTGACAATGAAACAAAACACGAAACGTACGTCAGCTGTTTAAGCCAACTGTTTAAAAAGATAATAGCTAAAAAATCACCCGTTTGTATGCTTACAATTTACGCTTTCACGGGCTATTTTAGAGATGCTTCATTTGCATCCGCCGTTTTCGCTCTGATTTTAGTGATCCGTATAGGATCTTGTATACTGCTCTAATTCGAAACAAAGTGGAATATGCGGTCTTCATTTGGATACCTTATTTTGATTGTCACATTGAGCAACTTGAGCGTATCCAAAAGGTATTTGTTCGCTTCAGGGCCGTGGAGAGAGTATTCGAGCCCCGGGGGAAACTTGAGATGCGGGCCCCTTCAAATTTTTTTTATTTATCAAAATGCGTATTATGTTATAGTGATATAACATTTAAACATTGAAAAACTCATTGATAAAATTTTTGATAAAATTAATTATGAAATATTGATTAAAATGAATTTTAGAAAACTCTTCAGCAGATCAGAAATAAAAAACGCAGCTGAAAAAATTTAAATTTTTTTATTAATTTTGTGAGCCTTACAAATATTTGAAAATGACTGCCACAATGCTTAGAATTTTGCTTTTCTTGCTTTAGCTGAGGCAAAAGCTCTTATAATATCATCGAAGTCGAGTTTCCTTGCTAACTCAGATATATACAAAGTTGCCAATCCTGTTACTCGACTCTGAGTTGAACAAGAACGATGGTAGTCTTTGATCCTTGATAAAGCGCTGAACGATCTTTTGACGCCGGCAACCGATACTGGCAGGGTGCAGAATATTCGCAAAGCAATGCAGATGTTCGGGAACAGAGTATCCAAGTTGTTTAGCTGTGATGGCATTCAACAAGTCGAACGGAGGCATACAACATTCCGAATTTCCAGTAAAATTTGCCATGTACACACTCTTCAAGTGACACATCTCAATTGAGAATTCTTCCGACACATCAGAAGGGTATTTTTTAGCAAAATTAAGACCTGCTGTCTGAAGTTCTGCGTTTCAATTTTAGGAAATAGCCACAGGAATGAGAAAATGTTGTTTATGTTTTTAATTGCAGTAAACCGATTTTCAATACCAGTGATAACTGAGTCCATGATGACGAGAAATGTGTTTAATCCAATCATCACTATAATTATTAATTACTTTATAAATCAGTAGCATGAAATGTTCCATTTTAATAAGAGCTCAATAATATACACTTTTGTATCACCGTATTATTTACTATATTTTTTCAAGCAGGAAATTTCTTGGAATTACCCTTGAGTCCGGGCCCCTCTGAAAACTCCGGGCCCGGGGGAAAAAGTACCCGAAGCAAAACAAATTTTTTTTGACAAAATGGCGGTTTCTCAAAAAAAAAAACTATTTTTAACCTAAATGTCGGCCTTAAATTGTTTAAAAAACATATATATATATCGGTGAGAAAAAATCTTCGATTAATAACTTTGAATAATATTCAGGGATTTTTCGTTCGACCCAAATTGGGGGACATCAGAATTCGTTTTAGAGGTATGGTTCCTTCGGCAAAGTTTCTTATTTTGATCCCTAGAATATGATTTTCACAGAGCAATGGGCGATTTTTTTGCCTCCCCACAAATCGACCCGACCTATTGAATATATTTAAGAAGTTCGTGTTAAAATTTAGACAATCGGTTTAGCCGTTTTCGAGTAATGTTGGACACCGACTTTGAAAACACAATTTTGAGAAAAACGCGTTTAAAGTTTGTAAAGTACTTTCAAGCATTCTGAAACGCCTTTTCAGCGGAACGATATTAAATTTTCTATGTATGTTTTTTTAATATAAGTACACTAAGAAAATAAAGTAAAAAAATCGATTTTTTGAAAATTCTAACTGTATACGAGTATAACCCCTTAATTAGAGGCAAGTGTTGTGAGCTGGAAAATTAATTTGACAGAACTGTCAATAGTCTGTAAATGAACTATTGTTTCATAAGACTTAAGTAATAAATAGATAAATACATGTGTTTTGTGTTTACTGTATTTTGTAGTAAACTGTAAGTTATCCTTCCGCTTGTGCCTTTGCAAGGAATCAAACTTCTATTAAAGTAAGTTTTCTTAAACAGCGCAGATTTGTGTTCTAGGATTTTCCACTATTTCCACGCGCTTCATATTTAACACAAAGCTGCTGCTTTTAATTGCCTTCATCGTGTAAAACTTCAACGCTATTTTATTGGTTTACTCAGACAAACAATTTCACTTGGCGCATTTTTCACCGCGGCTGCCAACAACTTCCAAGTTATTTGTCGCGCCTGTTACAAATAAAAATCATCAAGAACAAAAAAAAACAAAAAAAAAATCAAATGAAATGCGCACAAGTAAAACTTTTACAAAATTTATGTTATGAAAAAAGTTTGCCAAGTTGGTTTTTCATTTCGCTGTGAAAATAAATTGAGATGTGCCAAGCTCTTAGCAGTGCTTTTGGCAAGCGGAAAGTGGAGTGGGGGAGCACAACATTGCCGCCAATCCATCACTGAAACCACAAAATGCAAATTGATTCCACATGAAAATTGGAACGTCAGCTGCTATTTTCTACATTACAACCCCCACTCAGTTGCCGTCTCATTGTCGCGCTCAGCCGCCGCCCGAATGCAAACAAACGCATTGGATTACCACCTTAATTAGCATAATCTAATTTAAACTTGGCGCATCTTGCACACCCCACACGCCAGTGCCGCTCGCCTAGCGGATGCCTGCAAATTAAAACATTTACTGTTTGTGCACTCCCTGAGTGGGTTGGGGGGTGGTGTGAGATGGGCGCTGAGCAGCAGTGCTTTACAACTGCCAACACATTTCGTCAGTCGACATTGGTTCGTCAAAAGTTTATTTTTATAAGTGAAATGAAAAAACAATAAAAAAGTTTTAAATGCGAGAATAAAAGAGCGAAGAGGACTCAAGTGCGCCAGATTGGCCTCGACACACTGCTTGCTTGCCGGCGCAGGGACTTCATCAACACAGCCACACATACAAATGTGCGTGTCAATATGATGGTGCTATTGCAGGCAATCAGCAACCACATCAGCAGCGCCACAATTCCAGGCATGGCAGCATTTAAATGAATTAAAACATTTCTGGTGTAGCGCCAAGCGGCATACCTTTCGGAGCTACACACACACACGTACGAGTACATACATAGGCCCTGCGGTTGGAGGCGGGAAGGTGTTTCAATTTGACAAGTGTACTGGCTGTACATTTATCCATGACGCCTTGCCAACACTAACGGTTTATTAACAACACTTTGGCCTGTTCCGTGTTGTGCCAGCCCTTCAGCTGGCAAGTGGCGTTGAGTGCCAATGGATCCATTGATAGTCCGTCGCCAAAGTTTTAAAAGTTTTGTGAGTGTTTTTCGAAATCGTGTTGAATCGGAAGTGGAAACCGCTGACATTGTTGCTCAGTGTGTTGTTTTGTTTTGCTGTTGTTACGTGCGTAGGTGCGATGTATGGCATCCCAACGTGCAGTCCGTATTCACAAACCATTCCATGCAAGCAAATGCGAATGTTATTCATATTTAATTTTCTGCTGTTTTTACTTTGTTTGCCTCTAAAACTACTAATTACATTGTTTGGTGAAATAAATTTACCATAATATGCGGAATTACTAGCAACATAAGAGCACACCAACTCAGGCTGTAGATACAATGTTGAGCAAAAACAGCTAGACGAAGTGTGCAACTTGACTGGGATATAAGGAGTGAAAAAATAAAATAATTTTCTCCTTGCTTTTGTGGAATCTGCCGCTTGATCATTTATGGAGCCGAAAATTCTGATAGCTGGTGCTCTCTTTCTTATGGGGTTAGGGGGAGTCAGAGGCCTGAAAAAATGATGATTTTCAAAAACAAAAAATAATAATTTTTCAAAAAAGTAATTAATAATTGCAAAAGTTAGCGTATCAACCACGCCTACGCGCCATCTTGTGCGATTCTTGGCAATGTACTTTGATTCGCTCCAGCTATTTCCCAGGCTTTCAACCAGCAAGAGAATTCCACTCCAGCGCTTTTTATTCTAATTTTTTTGACGTTTTATGAACACTTCGACTGACTACATTTGAGCCTTTTTTACCAAATCAGAATTTGCTAAGGAAAATGTTCCTCAGGCAGCGATTTAAGAAAACCTAGAAGCTCGAAGGGATGGATTTGGCCACTTTTCATGTGCAGTAACCGTAGAGCAAAACCGATACTACGTTGGATATGAAAAACTTAAATTTTGTGTTAGCGATAGGGTTATTATTGCATCAGAAGAGTGCATACTAAAAGTGGCTCTTGCCTTGCCAATGCGAGATTTTACATATTCAGCCGGGTGGACATTATAACAATTATCCTTAAAGGAATCTGTTTTGTCACACTTTGCCTTACAAGCTCATCTGCTATGGTTCCTAAGGGTCTCAAGTGAAGTGGAGTCGGTTCTGTATAGCCATATTTTATTATAAGATATCGCCCACTGCATAGTTAGTGTAAATTTCGCGTTAAAATCGCAGCCTGGCGAACACTAAATATTTTTTTCTAGGTGCACGGTTTCGCGCTGTTTGCGGGTCTAAAAGCTGTTTCTTGTCTTTAGCATGACGAGCAACCAGCGATTATTATCGGCCGCCGTAGCCGAATGGGTTGGTGCGTGATTACCATTCGGAATTCACAGAGAGGTCGTTGGTTCGAATCTCGGTGAAAGCAAAATTAATAAAAACATTTTTCTAATAGCGGTCGCCCCTCGGCAGGTAATGGCAAACCTCCGAGTGTATTTCTGCCATGAAAAAGCTCCTCATAAAAATATTTGCCGTTCGGAGTCGGCTTAAAACTGTAGGTCCCTCCATTTGTGGAACAACATCAAGACGCACACCACAAATAGGAGGAGGAGCTCGGCCAAACACCTAACAGAAGTGTACGCGCCAATTATTTATTTTTTATTTATTTATGGTTTCATCTGGCATATTGTCAAAGAAGGGAGCATTAATAAAGTGAGGCTATGAACAATTGTCGCTACTGATTCACCTAAATGCTAGGCGAATTGATTGATCTTCGTACTGTGTTTGTCGAACATTTTGAGCGTGTACTAGAATTGTGATTAATTTCAGCATTTAATATTTCAATAAAACAACGGACTTTGGTTGCCTTGATGTCCAGCGAGAAAAATAGTGAACCAATTTAGACTTACATTATTAAGTTATATTCTATCAGGAGAAGGAAACAGTTCTTAAGATGTGTTCGCTTTATTTCGAAGCGTAATGTCGTTTTAAAATTGCTGTATCCTGAATTATAGGTTGGGCCATGTAAAATTTGCTTTTTGAATCGGCTATAAAAAAAAACTAATCAATATTTTTTCAAACTTTTTTTTTTTATTTTGAAGATTGAACATTGTCATTTATGAACGAAAAATAATATCGTTTAAATGACTGTCTCGACTGGCTTTACAGTAGGCCATTCGATCAACCCAATTTTTAAGCACATTTTCGATTGTTTGGGCTCCAATTTCATGAATGGCAACTTCGATTTCGTGTTTCAAAGCATTAATCGTCTCTGGATGGTTCGAATAGCATTTGTCCTTAACGGCTCCCCACAAAAAATAGTCCAACGGGTTAAATCACAGCTCCGAGGCGGCCAATTGATATCGGAATTCAAAAACAGTAGCCAGAAGTTCGAGTGTAACTTTGACAGTGTGACAAGTTACACCGTCCTGTCGGAACCAAATGTTGTCCATGTCATCCTCTTCAATTTTTGGAAACAAAAACTCGTTGAGCATGTCACGGTAACGCTCGCCCTTTACTATAACCGCGGAAGAAGAAGAAGACTCACCACTTTGGAAATAGGTTTTCAATATTTCCCAATTTTGTTCAAGCGTATAGCGTCCCATTTCGTAAATGTCAAACATTCTCAAAAAAAATAGGTGGTTCAAAAAGCAAACGCTATATGGACCACATTCTAGTAGGAGCCGATGTTGTGTATGTGAGGCATTGTTCACTAAACGCATCTAGCATCTTTTTAATTCGCCTAATATATAATTGGTGTATGCATCCTTTGTTGGGCGAGTGACTGAACATTTCCAATTTATGGTATACCTTGTTTTATAATGTTCCAAGTTTTATTACACCTTCGATTGGCAGTTAGTTTTTCTGAGGAACGTTTTCGTGCCAAAAATACGAGATGAGGCTGGTTATTAGCGGAGGATCGATCGCTATTGGGCATTTTGCAAGTTCCGCCGCAATTTCATTCATTTTGCTAACTTGAATCATGGTCCTTACATTCCAAAAGCCGCACCGGTTAAGATGGCTGGGTCATATAACAAGAATGGACGGTACGAGGCTGCAGAAGAAAATTGTAGAAGTCAGAGCGTTCTACAAAAGAGCAAGAGGAAAACCTAGAATTCTGCTGCCGAATCCTCGATGACGTGGCAACCAAAATTACTCTCACAATTTTACTTCGGACCTGGCAATTTATCATTCTTGAATTTCATATTCTCAATGAGTTTAGATTCTGGGACAAACCAAATGGTACTAACGCACAAATACATTTGCTTATGGCTAACAAAATGTGTTTTTTACCATGAAAGTGATCTACTAAAGCTTCTCACTCCTTTCTTAACTCTTTGCCTAGGTCATATAGACTCCCGTGTATATTTGTAAAGATAAGAATTCTAACATTGGACCAAGTTATCGACTTTTTTCTGGTTTCAGATAGCTGAAAACCTAGATATCTCCATTTTAGTTAGAGTACTAAAGGCAACAACCAAAATCTGTAATCCACCTCCTGCTTAAGATCCTATATAAGATAGCCTATCTCCAGCTTCAGCAATACTTGAAAGTCCTTCGAGTTACTTCAAGCCAATAGTGTACCTATATAACTGAAACTTCATTAAGGAAATTAATACCAAAAAGCTTGATGATTATGTATGTATGTGTTTATATGTTCTGACACAACGACATCTATACTCCTTTAACAAATGGTGCACAAATAGACAAAACAATGCGGCGAATATGCAGATGTACATCAGAGCCCAACATTGGCAATGGGTTATTCCACATTCTCATACCTACCAGCCATAGCAAGTATAAGTACGAGTACATAAATCTCTTAGTGCATTTTATTGAAATCAAAAACAACTTAATACACGAAACAATCTGCTTTGCACTCAGCACTAAACCCCAACAGCTTAGGGACTAAATGCAAACGCGTGGGTGGGCATCGTCGAAGACAGGTTGCCATTCTCTGTCTAACAAAACTGAAAAGTACAAGAGAATAACATTTAAATGTCGTTTTCTTATTGTTTCTTATTGTGTTTGCATTTCCTACACTTAAGACTTGCAGCTCCTTTGAGCAGACAAACATTAAATTCTACTTTCTTTTACTCTCTCCCTCTTCAGCTTATTCTGCAATTCAGCTGCTCGGCAGGCGGTCATGTCGGATGAACATCAGCAACAACAGCAGCAACAGCAGCAGCAGCATCAACGTCAGCAGCTCTTGCAGCAGCAACAACAACAGCAACAGAAATGCTCGAAGGATACCACGACAACCGCTTCATCTTCCTCCTCCTCTTCGCCCACAAATGCCACTTCCACAGCCACACCGCGCAAGTCGAATATTCATGAGATGCGCAATCAGGACTTTGTTAGTCGGCTGATGGCAGCCACGCCTCCCTATTTATATTCAACGCCGGTGGGTGCCAACAACTTTTTCTTCAGCGATATGCTGCGCTCCCTGGTACAGGCACGTAACAACGAGAATGCGCGCAATCTGCAGCTGCAGCAGTCGATGGTGTTGGCGCGCAGGCCACGGAAGCGCACTTGGGCCCACCACCGGCCCTATTATGAACACTTGCGTGAACGTAAAGAGGCAGAAGAGAAACAACAGCAGCAGCAGCAACTGCAACAACAACAGCTAGCAAGTAATGCAGCATCTTTAGTGGGTTTAGAAAAACCACTAGAACTTACAAATAAGCCATATTTCCAATTAGCCAATAAATATCGCAAATTGGAGGATGCAACAGATATTAAGACTGCAAGGTGTGAGGCGGACGGCGTCACAACACCCGACTCAACTGCTGCAAGTGCTACAAATGGCAATAATGGTGGTGGTGGTGGTGGCGGCGCAGTGGATGCTGTGTTGCAGGACACACCGCCTGCTGCCTCATTGCCGCCACAAGATTTGGTATTGCCACCACCGCCACCCGTCTGGTATCCACCACTCTATCCACCCTACGGCATTGATCCTTTGCACTTTTTCATCGATCTGCGCGTCTCTGGTCATATTTACGATCGCAAAAAGGAGAATATTTCACCGCTCACCAGCGCCGATAATAGCAATGCAGCCAATGACTCGGAGGCAGCCGGTGGCAATGCCTCTGGTGTTAGTCTGTTAAACAAACATCGTCAGGGCTCTGCATTCACGGTACCTGTCCCGCGTTCAAATGACTCAAAGCCTGCTGCTGGGCATACGCTAGACGCAATCAATTTGACCTCCTCTGCCATGGCAAGCAAATTTGAAAACTACACGAAGTACTATGATTTGGGTGAAGCCAAAGAGAACCAACCGCTAACAAAAAATAGCGCCAGCTACATGTTGCAGCATTTGCCACGTCTTTACAGCCAGTTTGCGGCACGCGATTTAATCGCCTCCAATGTCGCTGCAGCTGCAGGGGGTGGCAACAGTAACAGCTACGACACTGACAATAAATCTGAACCCGATTGTGATGCTGATTCCGACGGGCGCGCCTCTGTGGATAATTGCGCGAGTTTGGGTGGCAATAATCGCGAACGGGATATCGATGTCGAAATTCTCGACTCCATCAAATATCGCACCGATGGCGAGAGCAGCCGCTGTTCGAGCGCAGATGAGGCTTCCATCACGCAAATCGATTAGACAGTTATTTAAGTTATGGGCGGGATATACATATATGTATGTACAAGACGTGCTGTATCGAATTTAATAAAAATAAAACGAAATTTAGAAAATTTCATTTAAGCACTAAGAACTCAGCTTGGCCATATAAGATTATAGAACGTATCAAATGCTGGGTTTCCACTTAAGTTCTAGAACACACAAAAACAATTTAAATGGTTTTATTGTTTTTAAAAATACGGTACATTCATCATCATCAACTCCTTTTGTCCCGAATGGAACATAGGGCTTCAAGGTATCAGTTGTAGAGCTATTTGCATATAAACACACATTCTGCACCTCCAAATTCGACTTCCATGCTGCCGTAGCAGGTAGATTTTCTTCATTTCTGTGGGTACCACTTGGAGACTGGATGCCTTGCGGGCTTAAATTCATATCATTATATAAGTAGCTCGAAACACGTGGAGTACATCTGTAGGTTAAAAGCCTAAGGAAAATTTAATAAGCTCCACGGGTAAGATGACCAGTTAGTGAATAGCAAGAGACCGCTTCTTACTTGAAGAACAGACGCTTTTTGCAGCCGCTCGCTCCGTGGCAAACGCTGCGAATTTCGGGAGGCCTTTAAATTGTACCCTATGATCAGAAAGTACCGGGAATGTTTAAATAAAACAAAACAAAGTTAAATTTCAGGCAAATTTATTTTATCTCCTTCAAAATATGACCCGTCTAAAGGAACACACATGTGCCAACGTTTAACTCAGTCCTCCATGCCCCTGGTAGACCGACGAAGGGATGGCCTTCAGCTCCTTCGTCGCATTCTCCTTGATCTCCTCTATCGACTAAAATCTCCTTCCACGAAGTGGTAACTTCAACTTGGGAAACAAAAAGAAGTCGCACGGAGCCATATCAGGTGAATACGGTGCTGACACGATGGTATTTACTTAGTGTTTGGACAAATAATCCAGCACAATTTTGGCTCGGTGCAATGACGCGTTATCATGAAAAATCTACTAATTGTTTGCCCACATTTCCGGCCGTTTGCGACGTACGGTATCTTTCAAACGCTTCAATACGGATAAATATTATTCTTTATTGACTGTCTGGCCCGATGGTTCACTATGCCTTGGCAATCGAAAAAAACAGTCAACACCACCTTCCTGGTACTTTTTATCATGGGGTATATGTCAAAGTAGCCCCTGACCATGCCTCTAACGCGATTCGGATATCTCGTCTTCAGATATGGTTGCTTAGGCTACCAGGGCATACCATGAGGAGGTGCGAGTAGGAATTGAGGTTATAGAATGCTGATAGCTGCTTCCTCAGTTTTCTAAAACCCCCTTAATATTGTGCGTGGATGATTTAGAGTAAAAGACTTCGTTTATATAGGAACCAGCATTAACATCAATAACAATGTCAGCCTTAGTCCAAGTGCTACTTTGGACTAAGTAGGCAATTTAGTAGTAAAGTCTTCTTTCGATGACAATATCCAAAGAGACGTCCCTTGAAGTGTTTGAGAGAAAGACTCTGCGGAAGATTTTTGGACCTTTGCACGTTGGCGACGGCGAGTATCGTAGGAGATGGAACAATGAGTTGTATGGGCTTTACAGCGACATAGACGTAACGCAAGGAATAAAGATCCAGCGGGTTGGTTGGGTCATGTCGTCCTGGGGGTAGCAGAGGAAGAAAAAGAAAAGATGGAGAAGGACTTGGCTTCATTTGGTTTGTCCAACTGGCGTCGGTTAACATGAGTAAGAAATGACTGGCGCGCTTTGTTAAACTCGGCCAAAATAAAGTAAGCGGTTATCGCGCCAATCAAGAAGAAGATTCGAAACAAACCAAACAAAAACTTGTATTTTACGGTGGTGAAATTCTCTCAACATAAGATTTAAATACAGAGGGAGAATTTTCCATTTTCTTTTTTGTATGGCGCTCGACTCGGTCTAATAACCCTAATCCCATGTCGATGGTCGTTCGTGTACGGCCCGTTTTTTATGAAACTACTGCACGGCGCATGTTTAATACCATTTGTTTATGATATAATATTAATAAAATAAAATTTTTTGAATAAATCTCTTCGGATATGTTTAGTTAAAGCTTAGAAGGTACCCTATGAATTTTTTCTAATTTTCTGCTGGCATTATAAATATAATAGAAATAGCGTCGACCCATCGACATCGGATTAAGGTGCCAAATGGAACGGCATGGGATTAGCGATATGTATGTAAGTGGAACAAGTGCCCAAGTACGCCTAAATCTCACGGTATGCCAAATAACAATCTTACAATATCAGTTCATACAAATCACCAGTTTTTTCTAACTCACCAAGCGATTTTAGAAGATTTACGAAATTCGCCTTGTAATAAAACGCCACCTCGACTGCGAAATACGGTATCTCGAAAAAATGTACTTATCATCACGAAAAGTCGAAGTGAGTAGATCGGCGAATAGTTGTTAGCTTAGCTCTAGACTCATAACAAATCAAAGAGCGAAAATATTCACGATTTAATTCCATTTTTTGACCAAGGCTATCAGTCATATTCTGGAGATGAAAAAAATCCACCGAAATCTGAAAGCAAGCAATTTTCCGTTAAATTATTACTCAAGCAATTCTATAAATTCACGCAATCAACAAAATGGTGGGGGTAACGGTAAGACAATAAACCGCTCAAAAGTATGCACAGTTGGGGACAGGTGTTGTCAATGAACCATCGCGTATTCGTCACGCAATCAACACTCGTGCAAGCGCCGTCGGCATCTCGTTCGCGCTTGCTGGCAACAACAGACAACAGGGTAGCAACGACAGTGAGCAAGGAAAGCAAACGTTGCGGAGGAAGTGTAATAATGATGAACAAGATTGAAAATTTCTTTTCACTTAACTAAAAAAAGAGTGAGTATGTATGTATGAGTGTGTGTGCATGTATGTAGGCGGTGCGCGGTCTGTGCTTAATTGACGATGAAGATCTGAAAGCAACAATTTCATAAATCATTTACTGCAGTGAGCGATGAAATTTTGTTTGTCGCATTGAAGTCAGATGGCTGGCGATACACGCTGGAGTTGGGCACGGAAATTGCTGTTAAAGCAGCGACGATATCAAAATTATACGAAAACAATAAAAAGAAAAGTTAAATATGCATAAAAAATTGCTGGCGGTGATTTTGTCTGCCGGCGGTGTGGCAACTGCCTGCGACAAGTGACGTGAAGTGTCGTTGGCATAGCGTCGTAGGTAGGGTATAACTCTTGGATGTTGATGGTTTTTCCAGGATATTAATTTTTACACCATTCATTGATTTTTGCTATGCAAAGTTGGTGCTTTTGCCGTTAATGTCATTGTCGCTGGAAAAGTCGTTTCCGGTTTTAACACCAAATGCGTTTCGGCTTTTGGTTACTGTTTGTTTTTTGTTTGCTTTTGTTTTCTTATCAAGCAGATTGATTTCATTTATTGGTGGAATTTTTTTACTTCTGTTTGTTCACAAAAAATACAGAACTATTGATGCAGAAAAATTGCAAAGGCCGACAATTCTGATAACGAAGTCTGGCATTATTTGCGAAAACGTTGCTAGCTCATGGAATTCTCATGTGTATTAATATTTTTTGCCATTATGAACATATACATACATATGTATATATTGAATTTTTATGGTCGTGTACGCTAATTGAGTTTGCTTCTTTACGTAAAATAAGGAAATACTGATGCTGGTTTTATCCGTGCCATTTCAGCTTTGGCTGATTGTATGGTAAGTTCTGATTAGTTTCGATTATGTCAAAGCGAACTGGTAATCCTTGAACTTGTTGTTTTTGCTGTTGTTGTTATACAAGCATAAACATCCCCCATAAATGTACGGGGAATGCTGCTGATGTGACAGTCCTTGGTCGAATATATATCCGGGTCGTTCCGGTTACGTAGAACCGACTGTCGTGGGAACGCCTTGAACTTGTCTCACATAGTGGTGTTACCAGAAATATTGACGATCCATGATTCCTGATTTCTCTAACCAGTAGCAATACTAAAAAAAGCGTACAGTTGCTGGGGTATGCCGATGACATTGACATCATCTGCCTTAACAACTGCGCTGTTAGTTCTGCTTTTTCTAAACTATAGAAGAAACCAAAGCGAATGGGTCTGGTGGTGAACGAGGAAAAACGAAGTACCTCCTGTCATCAAATAAACAAACTCGTGTATCGGCACCACGTCACTGTTTGCAGTTATGATTTTCAGTTTGCATGGTAAGTAACTTCATTTGTCTAGGAACCAGCATTAACACCAATAACAATGTAAGCCTTGAAATTCCAAAGTATTGTTTACGAGCGCGCGGAAGCATTTTGTCGAGAGTAAACGCGAGAGAAGAAAATCAGTAATAGATTTCAAACGTAATAGTGTGATTGCGTTATATATGGTCGGAAAATCACAAACAGCGATTGTTCGTGAACTCGAGCACCTTGAAGGAAATAAAGTTTTTGTTTATCGCACCATTACTCGTTACAATGATACTGGTAGCATCGCGAAATGTAGGTGGTCACGTGAAATGGTTCAAAAAGCGAAGAAACGACTAAAGCGAAACCCCCGCATACTCACACCAGAGCAGCAACAAGTCAGACTTGAGAGAGTGAAGGAGTGGTTTCGCTTGGCTGAAAGGGGTAAATTTCCGAACATTGTGTTTTCTGACGAGAAAATTTTTCAAATTGAGCAATTCTTGAACTCCCTAAACTCCGCCACAGGATGGGTCGCTGTAACCGCAGATGTACACTCTTCAATTGTTTTCATCGAGCCTACCGTCAAGCTAATGCGAAATATTATGGGGAAAGTATTCTGGAGGTTGCTTTGAAGCCATGGGTAGACAAACATTTCGGTGGCAGACCATGGACGTTTCAACAGGACTGGGCACCGACTCACAAAGCTCGAGTGAACCAAGAATAGCGAATAGCTAAAAAACAACGTTCACTTCATAACGTCCACACAATGGCTTTCAAATTCACCAGACTCGATTCCAGCGGATTATTTTCTTTGGGCCATTTCGAAGAACAAGGTCTGAACTAAAAGATTCACCAGTCTCGAGGCGCTGAAAGAAGCCATTCTCCGCGAGTGGGTCGAAATACTTGCAAGTCACATTCGGGCAGCTTGTGATTCATTTCTTCACTAGCTCAAGGCCATAGTCAAGGCAAAAGGTGATCATATCGAGCAAAAGTAAATTGATTCTAACAAAACTAACACTCTACAAGGCTCTCATCATACCCGTCCTAACGTATGACGCAGAGCTTGAATGATGACAATATCCGATAAGGCGTCCCTTAGAATGCTTGAGAGAGAGATTTTGCGGAAGATTTTTGGAGCTTTGCACGTTGGCGACGGAGAGTACCCTACGTTGGCTGGGTCATGTCTTTCGAATGCATACAAACGCTCCGCTGTGAAAGTATTCGATGCGGTACCAGCTGATGGTAGCAGGAGAAGAAGAAGGCCTCATCTGCATTGAACATATTAGGTGTAGAAAGACTTGGCTTAACTTGGCGTGCCCAACTGGCGCCGGTTAGCACGAGAAAGAAACGACTGGCGCGCTTTGTTAACTTCGGCCAACATCGCTTAAGCGGTTATTGCGCCAATCAAGAAGAAGTAAAAGAAGTAATAGGCTGTCACTTTGTTGAGCTGGCGTTTTTGTGTCATTATCGAAAATCGACTCCAAACGCTAAACTTCCCTACACAAAGCAACCTAAGTCGTAGCATGACGAGAGACTGAGACACACATAGTACATGATCAGTAGTCCTCTCTTTCATCTATTTAGTATTTTCTCAATTTTTGTCCCGTGGTATTGCGAACCTGTGCACTTCGGTATGGTAGTCACGAACCAGCCAGTCGTCATGCACCGCGGTCGCCAACTACTCCTAATAATTGGTGAGTTTTCCCACACATGACAGAAGCATGCTTTTGATCTATAAGTTGTTAATGTATTCTTCGAGGTATTCTTCAGCTTTGGCATCTTTATTTTGTGTCTTAGAGGGCGGTGGATATGTGACAAGTTGGCCAAAGAAAGACGGATTGCTAGATTGGTACATATATGAGACAGGCATTGCGGCATCGTGATACATTTTTTAATCTACTTTTCACAATACCTAAACCCCTTTGAAACGCTCGAAGGGTATTTGGTCATAGCGCGAATGTGATTATGCTTTAGCTCTAGTCTAGTTGAGTCCACATGTTTGCCCGATTCCTTAATATGGTATCTACAGAATGTGACCGATTTTTCCAGCAATTCGGTCTTAGGTATTATGAAGGGCATTACAAGGGCGGTTCAATAAGTACCCGTGGATGATGGCAGAGGGAAGGAAGTTGGTGTTAGCATTGTGTGCTGCCATCTATCAAACGAAAACAAATTTCAGACTAGTTGGTGGGTTAGTTTAGATTTGGTAGCTATTCGAGTAAGACGTGTTTCGTGATTTTCGCTAAGATCGAGAAAAAGCAGTATCGTTTGGTAATTCGCTTACGTTTTTGGATGGGAAAAAATACGAAGAAGCAAAGTTGAGTGCTGTCTATGGGGACGCTTCGCCATATATGACCACAGTTAGATATGGGTTCAACGAATTCAAACGTAGGCGAACATCCGTTTTGATGAGGAGTGACGTTATAGAGGAAATTATTCAAAAAGTCCACGACATGATTCTCGCTAATCGCCGAACGAAAGTGCCCGAAGCAACAGAGGCCAGTTTTTGGAGCAATTTAAGCGAGTCCCGAAGAAATTTTCGCGTCGAGCTGTCACCGTTGATGAAATCTGAATTCATCATTACACATCAGAAACTAAGCTATAATCAAAACAATTGGTTTCTCCCGGTGAATCTGCTGCAAAGAAGGCGAAGACAGTCAAAAAAGGTCATGGCGATGATTTTTTTTTTCTTCCTCATTGATTTTTTAGAAAAAGGAAGAACGATGACTGGGCAATACTACAGTAAGTTATTGGACCGCTTTCGCAAAAAATTGAATGACACACGACCGCATTTGGCGAAGAAGAAGGTGCTGTTTCACCACGATAACGCACCCGCACATTCATCCGGAGTTGTCGCCGCCAAACTGCATGAATTTCGTTATGAATTCCTGCCGCACCTCCCGTGTTCACCCGATCTGGCTCCCTGCGACTTTTTCTTATTCCCTAACATGAAGAAATGGTTTGCGGGAAAAACATTTAGTTCAACCGATGAAGTCATCGCCGAGACAGAGGCGTATTTTGGAGAGTTCGACAAATCCAATTTTGGAGGGGTTAAAAAATGGACGGAGCTTCGGGAGAAGTATATCTTTCTAAAAGGGGACTATGTTGAAAAATATATATTTTTTTTTAAATAATATAGTATCTTCATTTCTTATTGAACCCCCTCGTAAGCACCAATCTCACAATGTTTTTCATTTCATACTAAATTTGTAGTAGAGTGGAATTATGGACTTATTCATTTATTTATTTATTTAATATATGCAAAATGACAATAAATTATTATTTTACAAAGAAGGGAGCACTAGCTGCCAGGTATGAACTTCTTATTCATTATTATTTGTTCAATGAAAATTTTGATTTATTTCGTTACCAAAAGTTGACAATTGAGCTGTCACGCCTTCCCTAAAGCATGCAAAATGATTACCATAATTTGCGTAGCGAGTGGCGTAGTAAATTGAAATTCAACCTAATTGCAGGAAATTCATATTCGACCACGGCACGCTCGACAGCTTTCGCTGCCGACCGACTATGCTATTCAACTTTCTTTTGTTGGCTTTATACAAACTTTCATACCTACATTAGGATCCAAGCAAAGCGCTAGTGCAGAAGGACTTTTTGTGAAGTGCTAGCAAAGATGCGCTTATGTTGGTTGTTGTCACTGAAGAATTTAAAACGTTACTTTTGCTAATCATAAATCTTCAGCAAGTCTCATAATTCACCCACCACTTTTTTTCTATTTGATACGAGTACTTGCGAATACCTCCTTGAGCGCTTTCTCACAGCGCGTTGATGTTATACTCACATACTCCTGATTTAAGTGCCTATGTATGTGTGTGTGTTTGATTGTTTGTTTTTTTAGAAGCCACTCAATATCTTCTTGGGCTTCTACTCGGTCGCGCTTTGTTTGCGTCAATTCGAAAATCTTTGTTCATTGTATTTTTTTTTTGTTTTTGTTATTTGTAACAACCGCAAGTCCCAAAGGACTTGCACAGCTAAACTAAAGGAGTGATGGGGTAAGCACACAAAATAAGCTTGATGGTCACCACCCACTTTGCTATTGTGATAACAATGGAAAATATGCTTTTAAAATAATTGCCTGGAAATTGGTGAATGACAATTAATTTGCTTGCTTTCTGGATGGTATGAGGAAAATATTGAATAAATAAACAAAAAATGTGTTACGGTTAGGCGATCGTCCGTAATATTATGGAATTATTTATTTATTTATTGAAGTCTATGATTGCCAGAGCCTTAAAGACCAGATACATATATTTACTTGTATTTATTTTTTCAAATCTTTGAAACATTTATTTAAGTGTTAAGTATATTGAGCTAAAAAAGAAGGTCTTGACTGCGTGAAATCAAAATCTAAAGCAATGAAGACGAATTTTGAAGTTTGGGCAGTCCATAAAGCCAGTTATGATGTTAATGACAATTGAGCACGCTAAAATAGATCATCAATAGAATTGTAGTGTAAGGCCTCCAAATAAACGCTGCATACTCCAGTCTTGACCTTACCAATGCGCAATACAGAGATTTTGCCAAAGAATCTATGGCATGGTTGAAAAATATTTAATGCGCTATCCACCTTCAGCGAAACATATGTCTTTCAAGTCAGTTTCTTATCCAAGATTACTCTTAGATATTTAACTTCGTCAGGAAGTGTCATACCTTTCAGAACTGGAAGACTAAGACCAATTTCCGTTTTCTCTAAGGTAGCTTTGTTCGGATTGACGGAAGGACCTTGTCTTGTTGCCCAGTTATCAATTTTATCCAGAATTTTCTGCACTTCCTTATAAGTCACATGAAACCTTTTATTGACATTAAACTGATGTTTGCAGCAACATTCATTTACCATATTTATGTGATGGTTGGTAAATTTTAAGGTCAAAATTTTAGGGCAAAAAATTGGCAAATTTGAAGTATGAGCTAATATCATTGATGAAAAGAACAAAAAATGCTATCTTGGGGACACCTAAGTACTCAATGAATGGTATTGAATTAATGTTTTCAACAGCGACAAAGCAGCTAAGTAGAGATTAACTTAGGAAAAGAATGTTGAATGAAAACCTAGTGAGGTCAATTTCATCAGAAGCAAACGATGTGATACCTTGTCAGAAGCTTTCTAGAAGTCAGTACAGATAATATTCACCTGAGACTTATTTGCAAAAGCAGAGAAGCAGAAATCACTCAAAAAAGGTCAGATTTGTGACCGTTGAGCGATCGCCGATGGTCCCATGTTGGCTTGTAGAAATAAGATAAGACTCCGAGCTCCTTTACAACACCACAGGCGGCTTATAAATTGGCCCTGTTCTCCTAAAATCATATAATAGAGAATAGAAATTTGCTCTTTTATGGAGATAAATATTTCTGGTGTATCGCTGATTTCAGTATTAGACTGGGTTGTAACTAGAACCAGCTAACTCGCCAACTTTGTAGTTTCCTCACATATTAGGCGAAATACCCTGCAACCCTGTAGCAAATACAACCCGCTCTCCCTCAACATTTCGCAAGTTTTGACTATTTGTCTTTCATTTTTTAATGCCAATTATTTTTCTTTTTACAAAGTACCTATAGCTCATTGTCTAGCAAAAACCATTTAAATTCAAATTTCACTCTTTACAAAAATTTTAAAAATTGGGCAAGTTTTCATTAAATTTTCCTCAAAATCTCATACTTATTGATCAATAGCCCAATAAATTTTAGTATAATAAAATAACAGTTTGAAGTTGCTAGAAAGTCTAGTTGCGAACGATTTTCTAGCCACTTCAAACTTGCTCTTTATTACTAAATCTAAGGGGTATAAAATTGCGTACCCAATTTTTTTTTATTCTGATGAAAAATTTTGAAATTCGCCGAATTTTAAAAAATCTTCCACAACATTTGACAATGGCCTTTATTATAAAATGAACAACATTTTTATAAAGAAATAATTTAAATAAAAAAATAAATTAATAGTAAAAACCTGTCAAAACGTTGAGGTGATAAATTTTTTTCATGGACTGTACCTCAGATCGGCCGCGTTTCACAATTACTTTTAAAGTTAGCGACTTTTTTAGAGTTTGAAAGCCACCTAGTCGCCAGTGAAAATTTTAGATGCCAATACAAGGAGTCATACCACATTGTAGCGGTGACGCTGCCTTCAATTTAGTTACTAGGTTGTTCAATGAGTGTTGCGGGTCGAAGAAAAACACAATTTTATGGTTCGGAATGCTTTTCATTATTCAGTATAGTTTCTCTGAACCTCAATACACTTGTTCCAACGAGATTCCAATTTATGAATTCCATCCCTAAAGTGAGAATCTGGAAGGGCTGCAAAATACGCTTCCACAGCTGTTATGCCCCCATCATTTGATGAAAAACTCCTTCCACGTATGAATTTTTTAGGCCTTTAAACAGATGGAAGTTGCTAGGGACCAAATCTAGTGAATACGGTGAGTGCTCCAGCAATTCGAAATTTAGTTCATAGATTTTAGCCATGAAAACGATTTTTTTCTTTTGCAAACTGTGCCTTTTTTAGGAATTTTTCCCTTCAGCTGGTTACAATAATATTCAGAATTAATTCAGAATTACCAGTGTTCAAGTAATTCACAAACAAAATTCGTTGTTGCATCCCAAAAACTGATGCTAACACCTTCTTGGGCAAGTTTTGCACCCGAACTCGTTTCGGAGCCGAAGAATCAGGGTCACACCACTCTTTAATCTCTTCGGGATTTGTTTTTCCTTTTTGACGGTGAGGTTGGATTAAAAATGCCTTTGCACCATATAGTGGCCGTCGCTACTACGTGTGTGGGGATGCCACTAAAAATATCCCTCCTCTTCTCTTAGATTTTGGATTTTTCCCTCCACCCCGGGACTGCTTCCGCATTGCTTCGAGGTAGAGGGCCAAGACGGCGTCCTAAGAACGACACTTACTTACACAACCTGCGTCCAGGGTCGCCTGTTTTGAGAAACCTATGCTCAATGTACTTCAACATAAGTTTCCATTTCACGCTTCTTTTTTCGGATAATATCCTCCACAAAATTTGCGACGGATTTCCAGTTTTCTTCGCTTATCATCATTTTCTCGATCACTTCTTCAGGTGGAAATACGCCAATAGCTCGTTGCAGAGCTGTTCTCTCTATGTTCCACCTCTCGCATTTAAAGAAGGTATGCTCCGCATCATCATACTTAGTATCTCAATATGTGCAGTTTGGTAGGCTCACTTTTCCCATTCGCCACAAATACTTGCGAAATGACCCATATCCGGACAAAAACTGTTAACCTTACCGTGCTTTCTTTCTACCCACTTTTTTAGATCGGGTATTAGTCTCGCTGTTCATCTACCGTACTGTTCAGCTACCGTACTGTTCAGAATTCCATCTTGCCTGCCAAAGTCTGAGCGTTTGGATTCTAATATCGGAGAAGCGAGGTACTGGGATTCCTGTGCTTTTTGCCACCCATCTCCTTTTGCGCTATTGTGCCAGAATAACTATAGGGTCCTAGGTATTTGACCACTCTTTTTGTCGATAAAGTGGCATCGAGTACTTGTATGTTTGCTTCTAATGGGATACGTCTGTTCGTTAGAAGGATTAGCTCTGTTTTCACTGTGGCCAGCTTTAACCCATGGTCCTTTAGCCATGTCTGGACTCGGATCATCACCTGATTTACCTTCCTTTTGGCTTCGTCAGTGTTTCGAGCGATTATTACAGCTGCGATGTCGTCTGCGTATCCCACTAAGTGCACATCCTCAGGCATCTCAATTCGAAGGATTTCATCGTAGCTTATATTCCAAAGTTCAGGTCCGAGTATTGATCCTTGGGCCGCACGTGCTGTTATTTGTTTAGTCTTACATCCTTCTCGCGTTTCGTATAAGAACACGCGATTGCTTAGTTAGAGTAGCTATCTTCAGTAAATTATTCGGCATCTTGAATTTTACCTTTAAGGCTTCAATTACGTCGTCCCAACTTAAACTGTTGAAAGCATTTCTAATATCCAGTGTGGCTAGTAATACTAAGCGTTTGGAGTATCGATTACCTGCCTGGGCATGTTCTACGCTAGCTATTACAACTTGGATGGCCCCTAAGGTAGATCTGCCACTACTAAAACCATGCTGCCTGTCAGACAGGCCGCCACGCTAATGCTGAGTCTGCTTTTCCCTAATTGGTACTAGTTTTTGTTTTTTCCATATTTCTGGAAAAATTCCCTCCTTAAGGCATGCGTTGTACATGTCTGGCAGCAAAAGAGGCCGTTCGATTGCCAATAGTTTCAATATTTCCGCAACTATGCCGTCAGGTCCAGGCGCTTTATTGCATTTCATTGCTTTTGCAGCATCTTTTAGTTCTTCTTCTGTGAATGGGACAGGTTCCGTTGCTTCATACTCGAGTTCTTCCCTCTCAACACAGTGTGTTGGGAAGAGTGTGTCAACTATTTTCCTTACCACTTCGGTTTCCATATCAGCAGCAGGGGATTTGACTCCTAGGTTTTTCATAACGATTTTGTAGCCCAACCCCCATGGGTCACTATTTAGATCGTTTCTTAGCTCTTCACATTTGTCTTTTTTGCTTTGGCTTATAGCTTTCCTGAATTCTTTTCTGCTCTTTTTGTATTCTTCGGATTCCGTTATCGCCGGGCCCAATCTTCTGGCTCTAGTATATGTACTTTCTACGCTTATGGATGCACATATCTCTAAGTTCTGCGATCTCGTGTGTCCACCAGTATACAGATTTTATTTTTTTTTGTTCTTATCTATTTTAGGCATAGATACTTTGCAACCTATCGTAATGCATCGCATTGTTGTCTTGACTAGTGTTTTTGTTGTAATATTCGTACAGATCGCTGTTTTATTTTCGTTAATAGTTGCAAGGAGCGTCGGTGGGTTTAGCTTGTTTATGTTCCATTTGCGTGTACTTTTATTTCGATTTTCACGCGCTCGTTTGTTTTCCATTTCAATGTAAAATGTGATGTATTGATGGTCACTCCCATTGTAATCTTCCAGGACTCTCCAGTCTTTAGTAAAGACGACTATGCTTTCCGATGCTGGGTTATGCCAGATGTGGTGCCTTCACAACCTGGCTTTCGGTACGTAGTCGTTCCTGTATTGAGCACCACTAAACCTAGTCTGGCTACCATGTCCAGCACTCCTCTACCTCTTGAGTTCGTTGTCACCGAACCCTTTTTTGAGTTGAAGTCTCCCGCTATGATTAATCGTCCCTCTAAACTAATGGCTTTGTCTTCAATGCTTTCCAATTTCCGGGAGAATTCATCTATATTGTCGTTTGGTGTAAGGTAACAGCTCATTGTGAATTGGCTGTTTTGAAATTAGACGAAACCATCGCCTGAACCTTTCGCGGTTACTGCGAAATTTGTGCCCCTAGGCAGCCGGATGGCGGCTGTTGAGTCGTCTTCGATCCAAGCTTTCTTGGATTGAGCATATTGTTCGCTTGTCAATACTACTTGAACTTCCTTTTCTAAGACCATATGCTACAGTCGCAGGTCTGCATTTTTACTCCTGTGCATGTTTGATTGGTGTATAATCATCTTGGTGATAGAGTTTAGATCATGCTGATAGACCTAAGTCTCATCCATAGTGATGATGCTGGTGTTGCTGAGAAAGTCGCATTCGAATGTGTTTTCGTTCCAATTCTTCAGTCCCTTGTCTCTTCTCCCAGTCTCTAATCGAACCCTGGGACCAATTTTTCTAATTACGCCCAACAACCAATATCGGTCGTCATTATGTAAATGGAAGTGTCACAGACTATATAAAAATAGGTTTTACCAAGCAGACTGAGCTCCTTACACCAGCGATACACTCTTCTCTCAATAAGTGATTGACGATTTAGCTCCATTTTTTTCAGCTGATGCATTTTTTTTGCGGTTGAACAGACTTAGATCTCAACGCTTAACTCTTTAATTGAACTCTCAATAGTTTTTAATATTTTTAATTATTTTATGAAAATATAGGATCCCTAGTTATGCTGTTTAAAAAAATTTAATTGTGTCTTCATATTTCTTGCAACCAATCACTGTGCCACAATGCAAAAAAAAGGTGTCCATCGAATCACTGCAGCGCAAATATTTGCATTTTAGTAGCAAAAAGTGTAGTAGAAAATAGAAAACGTCAACGTAGCTCCACCCTCCAACGCGCATATTTTTTCATTTTGAATTTTCTTCGCCTTCCTTTGGATTGGGTGAATTGATTGCGCTGGGTTAGCGAGTGTAAGTAAAGGAGGGAAATTGAATGCGAGTAGTAAAATAATAGAAACAAAAAGTATTTTTTTAGGAATGACGAAGTATTGATTTTAAATTAAATTTATACCTATATATTTGTAAAAAATTTAAATATATTTTCTTATTTATAATTCGGAGAATAATTTCAGTAACAACTAGAATCATCAAAAAAAAACTAATAACACAAAATACAATAAAAAATTATAAAGATTATTAAATAATCGCAGATTATAAATATACTTTTTGCAGTACAATTTGACAAGGGAAAGAGGTTTGTAGGCATATTTCTAATACAATTTTTGTTAAATATTATTAATTACGCAGCCATATTACAGAAAAAATCCTGTTTCCATAGACACTTCGACCAGTTATTGCTTATTATAAAATGAAATATCTTTGAAAATAGCCTTGACAGCTGATTGTCAATTTTACAGCTAATCTGCCATATATGAACCGGTAGATTATTTCTTGTGAATTTGTTTATAATCACTGCATACGTGAACGTATTTTAAGTTACGGTTGGTTTGAAACAGAATAAAATTGTCAATTCGATTTATAGAGTATTCTTAACAGAGTAGAATAAGCGCCTGTATTTAATATTTAATAAAATATTTTGAAATAACAATGAATAAATAAATAAATAATTGTGGCGTACACCTCTGTCAGGTGTTTGTCCGAGCTCCTTCTCCCATTTGTGGCATGCGCCTTGCTGCTGTTCCACGAATAGAGGGACCTACAAGGACTTCGAACGCCAAATGGTTTTATGAGGAGCTTTTTCATGACAGAAATACACTTGGCGGTTTGCCATTGCTGGCCGAGGGGCGGCCGCTATTAGAAAAAAACTTTTTCCATTATTAGATGTTCTTACACAGAGATTCGAGCCTACGTATGTATTTCCGAATGGTACTCACGCACCAAAGATTCGGCTAAGACGCCCACTCCAACAATTACTTTGCGTAAATATTTCATAAAATATTATCGATTGTGAATGATGATAATTTTCTTGTGTGCTATTGTGAATCGCCTTGCACGTGATTTGATAAAACAAAAAGGAGACAGAAAATTTGTTTGACAAATGGCAATCGCCAATCGCAGCCAAGTTCGTTGTTAAGAATTTTTAGGAGTTTTTAGTTTTCCGACGAATTTCTTGGGAAGCGTGAAAGGTGTTTGTGCTGCTGCCGATTTAAGTTGCGAATATCTTAAAATCAATTTCGTGCGAATTTACGTGAAATAAAAAAGAAATGGCTGCAAGATTTATTCAAAAGATTGTGAGTGGGCGTGTTGCCATTAGCAATCCAAACTAAGGAAGCTTTAATACTCATTTACTCCCTCTAACCATATATGGATGTTTATTTGTTGAAATTCCCTTTGCATCTTTTTTTTTTGCGTGCTGTCTTTTAGTTGAAAAGTTTTGGAGTTAATACCGCGCGTTATGGACAGGAGCAACTGACCGATGCAGCGACCAACGTCAAGGTTCGTCCTCTAGAGCGTATAGCTCTTTAAATTAGCGACGTCCAGCGAAGTCGATGCTGCATCGCTGTCAGATTTTTACATAACACCAAATTGAATTCAAAATTTAGCAAATATGTATGTGCCATAACAAAATTTTTTTCTGCCAATTTAGGACAAGTGCAAATAAGTTTGCATGTTTTTGCAGTGTCCCAACCAGTTTATGTCCTTATATATTAACTACTAAATTTGTACAAAAATGTTGACTAGCTATATTTTACGAAGTAGAAAATTTTATAACCTCAACAAAGTACCGATGATATACGTTACCGTGGCTAATAAGAATCAACCCCACAGCACCTGCATCAGCTCGGTATTGTCGTACTGCAACGAAGCATATGCGGTTCGGTTTTGCCAACAAGCAGAGCGAACGTTGCAGCTTGCGTGGTGGGCATAGATAGGCGGGAGACAAACAGACGGACGGCAAATACGACAGACCGTTTGGAGGAACTGACTTATGTAATATCAGTTGCTGTTTGAATGAGCGTATCCCATCAGATATGAAAGTGCGCGTGCCTATTTTCATTGATAAGCTAAACTAAGCGTCTAATGATAAAAGCGTCACTGTTTGCATGTCAATATTTAATTAGTAAAAGAGTTTGGTTTTTTTTTTTCATACATTGTTAAACATTTATAGAGCATGTAAATATTTGATTAGTAGATGTGTGCTTTTTTTTATATTAGCTAAATATTTATAGTTAGTTTTAATTAAATTTTTACTTTTGCAATTGCAGGTTAGCACTGCACCCACATCTGCACGCGGTTATGCATCTGGCGCTAGAAAGGTCACTCTAATTCCCGGTGATGGCATTGGACCAGAAATATCAGCTGCTGTGCAGAAAATCTTTACAACTGCCAATGTGCCCATTGAATGGGAAAGTGTCGATGTCAATCCTGTTATGGTAAGTAAAAACTTTGTATGCTAGTCATATAGATTCTTATACTCTAGAAGAAACAAAGGGGCAGATATTTTACAATAACTTGCGCAAATAAAATGGGTATGAGTTAGATGTAGAGGAGTTAGATAAAAACATTTTAGCTGCTCTTAGCAAATGTATGCCTGCCCATATGTATAAATGATATGCACAATGCCGCTTTTTATTGCTTTGGTTTCTTAACTTAAACATATGACAATAAGTGGGAATTTTTTTAAATTTGAAATAAGACATCTAGCAATTATTTAAAGCACATATTCGCATATAAACTCAGTTTGTGTGATTTTGGAAAGCAATTTTGCTTGTTGGCATTTGATCAAATATATATGAATGCATGCATATAAGAAGGTTTACTAAGTAGCTACGAAATGTTTTTGCAGGCACTTGAAAGCAAAGAGATATCTGGTGAAACTGGAAATTTCTTGAGTCAACCTAAGCAAAAGTTAAGATAAGCACACCACTTTACGGCCGCATTGAGATTTTTTTTTTGTATTTTTTATTTGAATCATACTGTTACTTTTCATTTGAGGTTATGGCGGGGATATCCTTCTTATATCATTCGCAATACTAAGTGAAGTTAATTTATGATTTAGGTAGCCATAAGGATTTGCTAACTTCAAAAGATTTAAATGAGTTACCTAAGTTCTTTTGATCAAATTCCATTAATACGATTTTTTTATTCAATTAGAATTTTAGAGGAAAAAACATAAAAGTAACTGACGCTGGTCGCTAGAGTAATTGCAAGATTTTATGTCGAACTTCATTTGCAATTTCCCTTTTACTGCCAATTGAGAATCCTGCAGTATTGTACTGCCTCCAAATGTCGCATTGGTTCGTTTAGAAGTCTTTTTTTATGACAGAAGTGCTTGTTGTTACAACAACCGCATAACATTCCCCGTGCTGCTGAAGTGACAGTCCTTGGCCGGATATAAATCCTGGTCGTTCCGGGCAGAAGTGCTCTTTGGTTTCTTTATTCATTGCTCAAAGCAAACCGACCGCTGTCAGAAAAAGGTTCCTTTTTTATGTATTTTAAATCTTCCGTCTGCTATTACCAGACAGTGTGTCTTCAAATTAGTAGTTTTTGTAGTTGATTAAATGTGGTATGTACGTATATATGTATACGCGTATGTATGTATGGCGCCTAATGGGTAATTATATTTGATTTTATATCAAGGTTAAATTTGTTTTCACAATTTTTTTTACTTCTTTCAGCTTATAAAGAACGATGCACAAAATCGGTCAAAATTGGCCCGACTGGGGATTGTAAAAGATCATCATTTTCTGACAGTTTTGACCTCGCTGAATCGAAAAATGACACTTAGAATGTTGTAAACCCTGGGGAAAGTATTGAAAAACCACCCTCATCCCTTAATCTCAAAATATGAATATAAACTGTAAAACATTTTAATACAAAAATAGCACGAGTTTTATTCTCATATATTATTTAATTTTATAAGCAATTATAAGTAAAAAGATGTAAAATCAGATACACCCTTATCAGTTTTAAAAAACCACCCCTTTGCACCCTTACATTGAGTGAAGTAATTATCTATTGTTTTAATCATTTTTTTCATCCCAAGATTATTGTCATTAATAATATTTTTTCTCTCAAGCGAGCTGATAATTACACCATAGAATTTTAATACTCCCTGGTATTTTTGAAACCACCCCTATTATATCCTTCTTACAAAATACAATCAAAAGTGTTCAAAAAGCCGAAAGTTGTTTCTTTTTCTAATTCATATAATCTTTGTCCTATATGAATGTTAAAAAGACTCTAGTAAACTTCAAAAACCCCACACTAAAAAAACTCACCCCCTTTACACCCCTTATATAAAAATAAATCATTAAAATTCCCAAAAAAGCGTAATAAATCTATTCTTTTTTGCTTTCGTTACTTGCTTCTTGACCTTATTTCAAAAACATTCTAATCAATTTAAGGAGCACCTGATGGCTTAAAAAACAACCTTTTTTACATCCCTTAAAAAATAAGTAATAGTCAAAACAAATTGACGTCGGATATATAATTATCAACCTTAACAACTGCAAGGCATGATTTAATTAACCTAATTTAATTTTAAAAAAGTCAAACGTTAAAGGGTTTTAAATACTCGGTTTTTAGGGACATAAAGCAACATTTATTTAATTTATTCTGCGAGGGTAGTTACCGGCAAATATAGTTTTTTGATAAATTCATTGAGTTATTTGAAAACATATTTTTTGTAAAAAACTAATTTTTTTATTATAAGGGGTGAAAAGAAAATTCGTTCTCTGATGTGATAGGATCCTCTTGCTTTTGGTGAACTTTAATGATTTAATTATTATTCTTATTGCAAAAGGGATGGGTACTATAGAATAAGGATTGAACCTTATTAGTGTTTTTAAGCAAATGATAGGGGTAGTTTTGTAATATGACAAGGGGCTAACAGATTCTTGTTTATTTTTACCAAGTGGTTTTGCTAAAAAAATTGACAACATTAACACTATTTTTTTATCAGTATATAAGTTTTGACTATTACTTATTTTTTAAGGGATGTAAAAAAGGTTGTTTTTTAAGCCATCAGGTGCTCCTTAAATTGATTAGAATGTTTTTGAAATAAGGTCAAGAAGCAAGTAACGAAAGCAAAAAAGAATAGATTTATTACGCTTTTTTGGGAATTTTAATGATTTATTTTTATATAAGGGGTGTAAAGGGGGTGAGTTTTTTTAGTGTGGGGTTTTTGAAGTTTACTAGAGTCTTTTTAACATTCATATAGGACAAAGATTATATGAATTAGAAAAAGAAACAACTTTCGGCTTTTTGAACACTTTTGATTGTATTTTGTAAGAAGGATATAATAGGGGTGGTTTCAAAAATACCAGGGGTATTAAAATTCTATGGGGTAATTATCAGCTCGCTTGAGAGAAAAAATATTATTAATGACAATAATCTTGGGATGAAAAAAATGATTAAAACAATAGATAATTACTTCACTCAATGTAAGGGTGCAAAGGGGTGGTTTTTTAAAACTGATAAGGGTGTATCTGATTTTACATCTTTTTACTTATAATTGCTTATAAAATTAAATAATATATGAGAATAAAACTCGTGCTATTTTTGTATTAAAATGTTTTACAGTTTATATTCATATTTTGAGATTAAGGGATGAGGGTGGTTTTTCAACACTTTCCCCAGGGTTTACAACATTCTAAGTGTCATTTTTCGATTCAGCGAGGTCAAAACTGTCAGAAAATGATGATCTTTTACAATCCCCAGTCGGGCCAATTTTGACCGATTTTGTGCATCGTTCTTTTTATGTGCGCATACTATGTGTGCAAAAATGTAGATATGGCAGACGGAAAGTTTGCAAACACTTAAACGGTAATAAGTGCATCACTTCTTGATAAGCTCGGACCAGCGCGAGCTGCTGTTGAATAGTAATTTTCTTGTTGTGTTTGGGGTCATTAATTCAATTTTTGTGTTTCTTTATTTATTTACGGTTTGATTAGTAGAGATTTTAATTACTTTTTTTTTGTTTGCTTTAAACATGACGAATTTTTTCAAATAATGGTCTAATAAACCAGACTTTTTATTAGAGAGCTGATTAAACTTTGATTTGAAATGGATCGCAAGAAAACAGGTATTTTTCCAAGCATTGATGCATAGTTGTTTGTTATATGCACTTGTGACCTAGTGAAATTGAAATGTACTAGAGAGGCTAGGCAATTGCTACTGAAGTCCAAAACCGGAACAAGGTCTTCAAATCGCTTGCCGGTAGTATCAGGTCGGTCCATAAGTTCGTACGTTTTTTAAAGGTGGTTTTAAAATTAATAAAAAAAATGTTTAAAGTATTTATAAATCAATAATATATTTTCCTTCATTATTGACCATGTCTTCCCAACGTTTAAGCAAATTTTTAATTACTTGCTCAAAAAATAGTTTGTCCTTGGAGCCAGAATACGCTTCGATATCCCTTTTTATAGCTTCTTTTGAGGAGTAGTTCTTGTTACTCATATGGGATTGAAGTCCACTGAAAAAGTGATAATCACAAGGTGCAATATCCGTAGAGTATGGTGGATGCGGCATTAGCTCCCATCCGAGCTCGTTCAGCTTGCTTAATGTTTGCCTTGCGGTATGAGGTCTTGCGTTGTCGTGGTGAAACAAAACTTTGCGTCTATTCACTAAATACGGTCGATTTTTTTTTAAGTGCCTCATTCAGGTTTGATAGCTGATGGGAATAATAATCAGCATCATCGTCTGGCTTGGTTGCAGAAGTTCATAATAAACAATACCGGCCATATTCCACCAAATAGACCGGAGAATTTTCTTGGGGTGAAGGCCATCTCTAGGGGTCGATTCTGGTGTTTCATCTTTATCTAACCATTGGCGTTTGCGAACAGGATTATTGTAAACAACCCATATTTCATCACCAGTAACGATTGGGTTCAAAAAACTTTCATTTTCAAGCCGTTGCAGCAGCTGAATACACACATTCACTCTCTGCTGAAGGTTGGCGACGGAAAGTCTATGCGGAACCCATTTCCCCAGCTTTGAAACCTTTCCCAACTGAACCAGGTGCCTGTGAACTGTTCCATGCGATGGTTTTAATCTCTGAGCTATCATATCGACTGTCAAATTTGGCTCAGCTTCCACGAGTTCGAGCAAAGCGTCGGAGTTAAAGACTTCAGGACGACCAGCGCGCGGGGCATCCTCCACGTCGCAGTTGTCACTTCGGAATTTTGAAAACCACTTTTGGGCAGTCCTTACACTCACGGTATCCTCACCGTGAACAGTGTTTATTTCTGCAGCAGCATTTGTTGCATTTTTACCACTTTTATAAAAAAATACAAAATATGCCTCTTATACGCGATTTTATTTTTTAACAACACGTGCTTCTATCCGCGATTAAAATCACTTGTTGAATGCACAATATATCAAAGAAAATATAAATAGTTCCGTTATATTCCGCGAATAATTTTTTGTATGCAAAAATCGTACAAAAGTGAAATTATGGGTAAAATACGGACGAACTTATGGACTGACCTGATACTTCGGGCAAAGGCAAAGAAATGTTGCTGGCGACATTTAAAGCAACTGGCCGGCCGGTTCTGAACTATGCTACGCCTGTCTGGTCGCCTGGAACTAGTGATTTGCAGTGTATTAAGCTTCAGACATGTCAAAATACTGCATTCAGGACAGTCACGGAATGCCTCCTAATGTCCCTCCCTCCTAAAACACCAGAGTTACTAATGCTTCTCGTCAAGGAGCACAGTAAAATGCTCACCACACAGTTTCTGCTTGAGTGGTGCCGAAGGTTTCACCCCTGTAAACACCTGATAGAACCTTAGCCGCCTCCTATGCGCGTTAGGAGGCATCTCTTTAACTATTCTGACGATATCGTGCACAAAACGAACCTAGAACTACCTGATCGAACAGTATATAGAAAAACGCTCATTGACATTCATCGGAAGACCCTCACCACATATCCCTCCTATGCTTCAGCTAGATCGGGTGACCCGCGTGCTTTAGCAGACTAATGCCCTACCTATCCAGGATCGACCCCGACATACCCAACTTTTGTCCAGCATGTGAAGGCACTCCACACGATACTTACCACTTTTTCACATGCCCCATCAAACCTACGGGTTACATATTCTCAAATTTTAATTCTGATTAATTTAGTATTGCAAGGCCTCCAATTGTATAATTGGTGCGTACACCCTTTTTGGGTGTTTGGCCGAGCTCCTCCTCCTATTTGTGGTGCCCGTCTTGATGTTGTTCCACAAATGGAGGGTCTACAGTTTCAAGCCGACTCCGAACGGCAGATATTTTTATGAGGAGCTTTTTCATGGCAGAAATACACTATGAGGTTTGCCATTGCCTGCCGAGGGGCGACCGCTATTAGAAAAATGGTTTTCTTAATTTTGGTGTTTCACCGAGATTCGAACTAACGTTCTCTCTGTGAATTCCGAATGGTAATCACGCACCAACCCATTCGGCTACGGCGGCCGCCTCCGATTGGTGTACAGCTATTCAAAGTCAATTCCATTCGATATCTTGGGGTAGTGTTCTCTTAGAAGATATTGTTCATTTTACTTGTTTTTGTTTTAACATCAGAAAACGGTTTGTTGTTGTTGTAAACAACGCCAAGTAGAAATATCGGAAAAGGTTTTGTTGTTGTAAATATCATAAAATGGTTGTTCTTGTAGCATATTGTTGTTGTGACATCAACATAGTTGTTGTTATTGTTGCAACATCCAAATGTTTGTTGTTGTTGTAACATCATAAAATTGTTGTTGTACCTTCACAAAATGGTTGTTATTCTTGTTGTTGCAGCATCATAAAGTGGTTGTTGATGTTGCTGCCATATCATAAAATTGTCGTTGTTTTAACATAATAAAGTCTGTCTTGTTGTGTGTTTCCTAAAACATTCATCCCGCATACGGTTTTAAGTAATGTAGCCGCGTCTAAAACTCTTTCGATACCTCTGGTACCGTTATTGTTGTGGTTACTGAAGCAGTTAATCAGCAGTTCTGCCAGTACGGCGTAGTCACCGGCGTCATCGTCTATCGCATCTAACGGTAGTCCCACGAAACATGCCGTTTGAACAGGTTGGGCCCAAGGAAGAGGGGTGTTAAATTAGTGGGTTTAAAGGGGCATGGCAGCCGGTTCTATGTACCGGAATGACTCCAGCTTCTCCCAACCAGGCGCTGCCGCACCCTGTCAACTAGCCCTGTCTAGTGTGCTGAACCTCATGTTGTATGTGACATAATAGTAAATAATCTGCAATTTGTTGCTTTGATAACAGCTGCTGGCATAAATTAACAAAACAGGCTTTGACAGGAAACACTTGACAATGATAAATTCGAAATTATGGCTACTGTTAGGCGTTATCTTAGTTGTTATAAATTCTATTATTACGAGTATTATTGTTATTGTTGTATGTATAATTATTAGTTTAAGCTTTATTATTACTGAGTATTGCTTAGTGTTTTAAGTCATCGTTAGTCGCGCTGTTACGCTTTTCCATACATGAATGGAAAATTAGTCATAGAGTTAGAAATCTATACTCTTCATCTACGTGTTTTAGATCAATGAATTCTGATATCACAAAAATATACAGTGAGTCACAGTCAAAGTGAGCCACACTTCCTAGTCATCAGATTTAGTAGAAATTTGTTTAAAAATTGGAAAAAAGGTTTATGTGTTTTTATTGTTTGAAGATTAGCTTGAATAATTCATCGCTTACATGAAGAACTTTCTTTGTTTATTATAAAAAAATGAACAAAAACTAAAATATTTCACAAATCTATCTCACAGTGAAAGTGAGCCACCTTAGCTGAACTGAACTTACATAACAAATTAATACTTTGTTGGGCTACCTTTGGCGGAAATAACGGCTTTTAGACGTCGGGGCATTGATTCTAATAACTTACAGGTATATGTGGAAGGAATTGCACGCCACTCGTCTCGTAAGGCATCTAAAAGACTTTGTTTTGAAGAAATGCTATGTTTCCGCAGGTTTTGGTCAAGACGGAACCATAAGTTTTCAATTATATTTATATCTGGAGACTGCGGGGGTACTTCCAATACGTTATATAATAGATATTCCCGCGCAACAAACAACTTGTGCTTAGGATCATTGTCCTGGTAAAAATAGAAGTCGCCTTCGATCCCTAGTTTTTCGACACTTGGCTTAAGATTTTGCTTCAAAACGTCTATATAAACGTATTTATCCATTATGCATGGAATATGTTGAAGATTTCCAGTTCCACCACCTGCCATGCAGCCCCAAACCATGACGGAGCCACCGCCGTGCTTCATCCTGGGAGTTAGGGATTTCGGCTGAAACTCAGTGTTTTTTTGTCGCCATACCATCTTCTAACCGTCAGAGCCAAATAAGTTAAATTTACTTTCGTCTGTAAAGAGAACCTACAAAAATATTATTATAGCCTCTACGTTGCATTATACCGTTATGAACCTTTTGTCAGAAACTCATATTCTTGTAGACATATTTCAGCGCAAACTCCAACCTTTTTTTTCGATTTTTGCTGCTAATAAATGGCTTGTTTCTGGCCGTACGACCATTATAACCATGCTTTCTGAGAACTCTTCTTACAGTTTCGGGGTTAACGTGGATATTTAGCTGCTCCTCAACCATCTTCGTCAATTTTAGAGCACTAAGATGAGGATTTTTCTTCACTTCCCGCAAAATAAATGCCTCGTCCCTTTCTGAAAACGCCTTTGTTTTACTTTCTTTCTGCTTGTTTCCTACTCTTCCTCCTCTAGTAAAGCGATGTATGATGTGCTGGACAGCTCCTCGACTTTTATTCACATATTCCGCAATTTTTCTTTGGGATTTTCCTTTTTTAAAAAGATCAATTACTAACTGTCTAATTTCAACGCTTGTTTGTCGACCCATCTTTATAACCCGCTTGATAATAAACAACTAAAACACTAAGAATAAGATGAAAGCAAAAATTAATATCCAAAAATACATATCCCGTTATTTTAAAAGAAACCATGTTAGGTGGCTCACTTTGAGTGTGACGTTAGTTTGTGCGTTTTTTTTTTGTTCTTCATTATTACTCTTACTTCAGCAGCAAACAAACAGAAAAAATACAGTTAGATTACACAAGCATGCTCACTTGATAAAGTTGACAAAAAATAATGGGTGTTTCAAAGTATTTACAAAAGTTGTTTAAACAAATATCTTCAAGGAATTGGTGGCTCACTTTGACTGTGACTTACTGTATAAAATTTTACTTCAACTGCCCTCAACTTCCCTCGAGCTCGTAAAAATATAATTCATGTTGTGTTCTAAAGCTAAGGCTGAATACCATTAAAGAATTAATAGTGGAAATACTGCTTAAAATTCTGAAATTTAGTGCCTGACAGGCGGGAAGTGTTAAGCAGAAATAAGTTCTTTTTTAACGAAAGCCTATCGATACATCTACAGCTTAATTTGTATTGCATTTATTTAAATCAGTGCTGTCCATCCCATAGATCAATTGATCACACGTATTCTTACTCTCCATCGTTCAGTCGTTAGCAAACCAGCAACGAATAAACACCAAGTTTGTCCGCGATGCTTAGTGTATGCAATACAATGCCCTGTGAGAACTTTTTTTATGCTAGAAAATGCCTTTGGCGTCTTGCAATGCCTTTTATGTTACAAGTCATTCAAAGGAGCTTATAGATGTAATATCAAAAGGCATTTCGATTCCTCCCACAAAAATATACAAATTTTAGACAAAAAAGCTAGTCAGGCATTATATGAAGAAAAAAAGTCGTGGTGGTTGTCTCAGCAGGTTATTTGTGTTGTGGGAAGAAGTTTTGCAATTTCTTGAAATTAATTGTAATGAAGACACCCTAGTTCGATCTTTAAAAGATAGCAATTTTATTTCGGATTTAGCATTTTTGGCTGATGTCTCCTTTTTTTTGAACAAACTCAATTTAAAGCTTTAAGGAAAAGAAACAGGAATAAACGATGCTGTGAAAAATGTGCATCAATTCCAAACTGAACTATTTTTGCTTTTAAGGGAACTTCAATCTGGCGATTATGCCCATTTTCCGAAAACTTCGCTTATTATTACGAAACATGAGGGTGTTAAGCCGAGTGAATATATTGCAATTCTCGAACAATTGTTTAACAATTTTGAAGACAGATTTCAGGATTTTGTTTGTTTTCAACCATTTCTTGACATCTTTGAAAACCCCTTCAAATGCGATATAAGTAAGTATGCATTTGCAATTCAGTCCGAGCTAATCATCTTGCAAAGCGAAAACGTTCCACCACACGGAGATAATATTGAATTCTGGAAAAATTTAGAAGAATCATTATATCCAATATTGAGAAGAATATCTTATCAGTGCCTTTCACTTTTTCCCACAACATATTTTTGTGAGAAATTTTTTTTCGGACTTAAAGTTCATTTGCCCAAGCAGCGCCACAGTTTAACATCAAGTCATTTATCGAATGTACTTTTATTAAGAAGCTGCCACGAAAGTATTCATATTAAAGATTTTATTAGAGATAAAATATAGATTTAAAAACCCAAATATATATTAAGAGTTACATAACGTTCCAAATTTTCTACTCCAATCCAATATTTATTTATTTTTGTTTAAATTTCCTACTGGGCTGCTCCCATTCTCTCGTTCTCACTTATACACTCACATTTTTCATTCTGGACAGCACTGTTCTAAATAAAAACATATTGTAATAATGATAAAGAGCGAAGTAAATCCTTATTAATAAATGTTCTCTCTCTCTCTCTCTCTCTCTGTTTCTTATAGGGCCCCGATGGCAAGTACGGTATCCCACAAGCTGCCATCGATTCGGTGAACACAAACAAAATTGGCTTGAAAGGTCCCTTGATGACACCCGTCGGCAAAGGTCATCGCTCGTTAAATTTAGCTCTGCGTAAAGAGTTCAATTTGTACGCCAACGTGAGGCCCTGCCGCAGCCTTGCGGGATACAAAACCCTCTACGACGATGTCGATGTGGTGACCATTCGTGAGAACACCGAAGGTGAATACTCTGGCATTGAGCATGAAATTGTTGATGGCGTTGTGCAGAGTATTAAGCTGATCACCGAGGAGGCGTCAAAGCGTGTCGCCGAATATGCCTTCCAATATGCCAAGGCCAACAACAGGAAGAAGGTGACCGTAGTGCACAAAGCCAATATCATGTAAGCAAAATCCATATGTATAGCTATGAAAATGTATAGAAATGCCAAATAATTAGCTAGCGATTTTATGTTGTTACAGGCGCATGTCGGACGGTTTGTTCTTGCGTTGCGCGCGTGACATGGCCGAGAAATATCCGGAAATTCAGTTCGAAGAACGTTACTTGGACACCGTGTGTTTGAATATGGTGCAAGATCCTAAAAAATACGATGTGCTGGTATGTTTAAAAATAATCCAGATATTTGCATGAAATTTTAGCATTCCATCTGTCAACCGCTTCGACAATTCTAATTACAATCCCACGACAGTCGGTTCTTCGTAACCGAAACGACCTGTATTAATATCTGGCCAAAGACTGTCACTTCATCAGCATTCCCCCTACATATATGGGGAATGTTTATGCTTGTATAACAACAACAACAACAATTACAATTAATTTTATCGTACATTTCAGGTGATGCCCAACTTGTATGGTGATATTCTGTCTGATATGTGCGCTGGCCTGGTCGGTGGGTTGGGTCTCACACCATCCGGCAACATGGGTCTTAACGGCGCATTATTCGAATCTGTAAGTGACTGTCACCCTCCACCATTGTATACCTTTTTTAAAACCTTCGGCTGGGCATCCGGGTCTGACCTTTTTTCATTCTGTTCGAGCATCCTTTTTAAAAGATTATATCCATAAATCGATAGAAAATAAAATTTTTGGAAGCTCAAGTCGCTGGCTCTTATAGAAATATGTTAAATTCACGTCCAAGGCCGAAAGAGTACGGACAGACCCGGGTGTCCAACGGATAGTTAAAGAAAAAACACATTTGAATTGTATATTTTTGTCATGCAGGTTCACGGTACTGCCCCCGATATTGCTGGCAAAGATTTGGCCAATCCCACTGCTTTACTGCTGTCGGCTGTTATGATGTTGCGACACATGGAGTTGAATGAACATGCCGACAAAATTCAGCATGCTTGTTTCGAGGTGATCAAAGAGAGCAAGTATTTAACCGGTGATTTGGGTGGCAAGGCTAAGTGCTCCGAGTTTACAAACGAAATTTGTGCTAAACTGTGAAGTGGTGAGCCAAACGCTTAAGGTGAACGTGTACGCCGTGTCGTGTATATTCGCCAGTTTCTCATTCGGCCAGAACAATAAATTTTACCCACTGCTGCTTTACCCAATCTAATAACTAAAAGGAAATATAAAAACCTATAAAATAAAACTTAAGTATGTATGTAAAAACAAACTGCTTGAAATGAAAGTGTTGTGCGTTCGAATAGAAAAATATACACGCATATGCCATAATGTGTAGGAAATTTAATACGTACACGAGTTGCTCACCTAAAAATGAGATAGCAAGAAACAAAACAGAAACAAGTCAAGCTATAAATTACGTTAGCTATCCATACACATTTAGTTCACTTGTTAATGCGTCTATCATCGTACTATAGAAGTATTCATTTAAATTTTTATGATTTCTTTCATGTTAAAATTGCCAATCAGGTATTTAGTAATTAGATTACGTTTATTAGTCAATATTTATGTAAAGATATTTGATTTAATTTTATGTTTAGTTATCGCCAAGGGTCATTTACCTGCTGTGTACCCTTACAATAGTTTTTAGCAAACTCAAAAGCGTAAACATTTATTTATTTGCCTTTTGACGATATTCAATAGTATTGGATGAAGAGGCGCGTGCTTGCAAAGCACACAATATCGTAAATTTTCATTGAAAAGCAGTGATGAACTAAAATTATTATTTTTGTCAGAACAATATTCAACAGTAGAGAAATGTTCGGACTTCAACAACAGTCATTATGAATACCACAAAGTGTTGAATATAAAGATACACCAATAAACAGTTATTAAAAATTGTAAACAACTAAAAATAGTGAGTTTGATTTTGTAAGATGATTTAACTGAGTTCGTGAAACAAATCTGGTGCATTTTTGAGTGAGCTAATTTTCAAATAAACGTAGCGTTTTCTAAGTTTCTAAAATTATTTCTGATTACTTGAATAACAACTGAGAAATTGAAGTGATGCGGTGAGGATGTGATTCAGTGAACTGGACGCGACTAGTTTACGCGATTTATTCTGGTATGTGGGTCGGATGGGAAGAACAATGCGGCCGAAGATTACTTCTATGAGCGCCTAGAACGCTGCCCCCGCCACATCATAAAAATCGTGCTTAGCAACTTAATGTTAGGGTGGGTAAGGAGGAAATCTTTGGTCCAACAGCCGAAATATTCAGGCTGCACAACGAAACATCCGGTAACGAACAGAGGCTGATCGACTTCGTTGGGGTCCGAAACATGGTAGTCTGCAGCACCAGATTCCACCTTAAAGCTACGTGAGCTCATGTTGCGTTAGATGACAGACAACTTCTCGTGTTTTAGATTTACATACGATCCGAGGACTCGGACTTGGATTATCTGATAACTCTCCTTTCCCCAGTAGTGAAGACTCTTGAAGCCCTTCTACTCCCACTCTTTACGAAACACCCCAGCCTCACACCAGCATGGTTTCCGAAGAGTGCATAGCACCACCACGGCACTCACCGTCATTAACACCCAGGTAAGCCGCGTTCTTAACCAAAACCGCCCCTGCGAGAGGACTGTCCTAGTAGCGTTGGACCTAAAAAAGGCTTTCGAAACAGCCACGCCACGCTACTAGATGACATTTTACAGACGACACTCCCGCCAGGGCTGAAGAGGTGGACCGCGAACTATCTGAGTGGACGTTATTCGTCAGTGATATTACGAGACCAAACAGAGGAAAATAAAGCAAGGAGTTCCGCAGGATGGTGTCCTTTCACCCTTGCTATTCAATTTCCATGTCTCGAAACTCTCCCAGCCACCAGAGAGAGTCTCCCTGGTTGTTGTTGTTGTTGTAGCAGCATAAACATTCCCCGTGCATATACGAGGAATGCTGCTGAAGTGACAGCCCTTGGCTGGATATAAATCCGGGTCGTTCCGGTTACGTAGAACCGACTGTCTCCCTGGTCTTCTACGCCGACGACTGCACGATAATGGCGTCGGGCAATGACATTGATGGCCTATGCTCCAAGGTAAACGACTACCTCGCCTGCCTTTCTCGCTTCTTCACTGCGAGGAACTTACAACTTTCCCTCACTAAATCCACATATGTCCAGCATGTGACGGCACCCGGCACGACACTAACCACCTTTTCACATGCCCCATTAAACACACTCATCTAACACACCTCTCCCTCAGGACCCAACCTGTCGAAACAGCTAGTTTCCTGGGCCTACCGTTAGATGAGCTAGACGCAGACAACCGGTGATTACACTACACTGACAGGACAAAGTTACTGCTACAACAACAAGTCGGATTCAACATCAACTCGAATCATTAATTTGTTGCAGCCAAAAAACGTGCATCTAACTACGCAAAAAAGTTCGACATCGGAAAGCAAACAGCCAGAAGATTCACCACTCGACTCTCACTCCTATTCTCGGAGAGTACTGCCTAACAATTCGGCATGCATTGTACTACACCCGGATAGATTTCAGTAGAAAGAATAGAGATAGGGAAGATGAGGATGGGGTTGTAAGACGGATAAATTAGTTTGAGGTCACTCTTCCACATATCTTTTGGATTCATTGATGAATTTTAAGAGATCCGGAAGAGGAAGAGTATGACGTTTCCACGACAGTCGGTTCTACGTTACCGAAACGACCCGGCTTTATATCCGGCCAAGGACTGTCACTCCAGCAGCATTCCCCGTATGTAAGTATGGGGAATGTTTATGCTGCTACAACAACAACAAGGAAGAGTACGAACTTTATCCATACTCAGTATATCGCAACCCAATATCCTAAGTCTGATTCTCGAAAATGCAGGACAGCTACAGAGAAAATGCTCTGCAGTGTCGACATTCTCAAGACAAAATAGGCATATCGGGCTGTCTACGACCCCCATGGTGGCCATATGCTGACCACAGACGTTGTGCCCTGTGATTACACCCACCAGTACTCTCAGGCCCTTTCTGTTGAGTTTAAGGAGAAAGGCCGCTATTTTCCTGTTTGGTTCTTTCACAAAGCACTTGGCTACTCTGCACGAGTTCAACTCAGACCAACGTCCTCTATGGGTAGGCCTCATGAAGTCGTCACACCATAGTTGAACCGATGCGAAATTGACACCTAGAAAGGGTTCAGGGCCTAGTGGCATACTTGCAGAGCCTTCGTTTTCCAATTTATCAGCTAACTCCTTCCCTGTAATACCACAGTGTCCAGGCACCCAAATAAGACTAACTTTGTTGTGTTTTGCAACACTGTTCAGTTTTGTTTTACATTCACCGACTAACTTCGAAGAGCAGCGTGGGTTAGCAAGGTCTTTCAGTGCAGCTTGACTGTCACTACAAATTCCAATACTGTTGCTCCGCCACTTTTTCTCAATTAGGCGTAGACTTCAAGATGGCATAGACTTCCGTTAGGTATACCGTGGCCATCTGTCCTGTAGCATAGGAGTACTTAGTGTCTTCGTCTAAGTACCATCCAGATCCGCTTCCGGATCCGTCGTGTGCTGATATCCCGTTAATAGGTTCTCTGGACTTAACCATTGATCTCTATCAGGGATAAAATATCACACTTCCTACCGAAGCTAACGACAGGCACCCGCTTGTCCACTGGCATCGAGAACAGTGTGCACAGCTCCGACAACTGGTGGTATATCTGACAGTGTCCAGTGCTTACTTCATTTCCCCAGACTCCGTTTAACTTGAGCCTGTACGCCGCCTTCATTGCTTCCTTTTGAATTTGAAGATCTAGAGGTTGCAAGTTCAGAATGGCATTAAGGCCATCACCAGATGTCGTACTCATGGCACCTGTGATACCCAAGCAGACACTTCTCTGCAGCCTGTTTAGGGGTTTTACTCTGGAATTAACCATTGTGGCTTTCCACCATACTACAGAAGCGTATGTAATAATGGGTCTAATCAGGGTGATGTACAGCCGTGTACTATCGCCGGTCTTAGCCCCCATGTCTTGCCAAAGGTTCTCTTACACTGCCAGAAGAATTTTAGTATTCGAGAGACTTTCTGCTCGACGTGCTTCTTCCAGGTAAGTTTACTATCGAAAAGCACAAAGGTACTTTTTGTAGGATTCACCGAAAGACCATACAATTCGCACCAATACTCAATCTTGTTTAGAGTTACCTGCATTTTATTGCATATAACTTCAAGTGATCGTCCTGAGATTAATACGTACACATCGTCTGCGTAGGCTTGGATGTGTCCAATTTCCTGCAGATCATTAAGAAGAGAGTCCACCACGAAGCACCAAAGTAGGGGAGAGGGTACACCGCCTTGTGGGCAGCCCTTCTTAACCTCAATCCTGACTCTTTCATCGCTTTCTCTATTCAATCCATCTGACAATGATTTCTTCCACTCCATAACTTCTGATAGAAGAGCACATGGAGTCAAAGGTAGCATTGTCGAAAGGTCCTTCAATGTCCACAAGCACACCAAGAGTGTACCCTCTTGTTGGGGAGAAAAATCCAAGAGAAGAGCAGGGATATTTTCAGTGGAATCCCCACACACATAGTAGCTACGTTTACTCTATATACAAGGTGACGCAAAAGTAACCTTGCGATGTTTTTTTGCAGTTATTTAAAAAAAAATTAAAAACTTTGATTCTTCTTGTGGATTATTTAATTTGGTCTTTGAATTTTTTTTACATCAAGTCGAGAATATGATGGCATATAAATGGCCGCCGCTACAGTTGATTGCCATTTGAGCCCTTTTTATGGCATTTTCCATCACTTTGGCCAAAACTTCCTCACATTCTTGACGGATATTGTCTTTAAGAGCTGCAAGAGTCTGAGGCTTGTTGACATAAACGCGCGACTTCAAAAAGCCCCACAAAAAGAAGTCTGGAGCGGTCAAATCAGGCGATCTTGCTGGCCAGTGCAAATCGCCAAAACGGGAGATTAGGCGCCCGGGAAATGCATCCTTCAGCATATCGGTTGTGGCACGTGCAGTGTGTGCCGTTGCACCGTCCTGTTGGTACCACATGTTTTCCAATCCCAATTCATCAAGTTGTGGCAAAAAGAACTCGTTGATCATTGCTTTGTAGCGCTCACCATTCACAGTAACCGTTTGGCCCGCGACGTCTTCGAAGAAAAAAGGTCCGATGACTCCTCCACCGAAAACAGCACACCATACAGTGACTTTGAGCGGGTGTAATGGCTCTTCGTGGGTTACACGCGGATTTTCAGTGCCCCAGAAGCGTAAATTTTGCTTATTTACGTGCCCGCTAAGATGGAAATGGGCCTCATCACTAATGATTATTTTTGATGAAAAATCATCTTCCTCTTGGTAGTGATTAAGGATGGCTTGAGCGTATGTTAGACGCGATTGGCGGTCAGCAGCTAACAGCTGATGCACCGTCTGCACTTTGTACGGAAACATCTTCAAATCTTGTACCAAAATTCGCTGTAAAGACCGTCGACTGATACCCATTTGCGTGGCACGTCGTCTGGTCGATGTCGACGGCGCTTCCATGACATCCTCGGCTACAGCAGCAATACTCTCTGCAGAACGGCTACTCCGGGGTCTGCCACGCCTGGCAGCATCTCGTGTTGTGCCAGTCTCTTCGAGGCGAGCGTCTAAACGTCGCAGTGTTTCACCAATAGGCGTTGGACGGCGAGGAAATCTGCGACGAAATTCACGTTGTGCCAAAGTCACCGACCGATTATTGGACAAATAAATAGTCAACAATATTCCGCGTTCTGGAGCAGTGTAGCGTAGCATTGTTTATTAACGTGTATTTCGCATGTCTTTACTACACAAATGTCAAAACAGAACTGACATTAGGGGCCGATCTCAAAATTTATAGCATTTTCTGATAGGAGGATTACTTTAGCGCCACCAGTTACAACCTCACCCCCCAACAAAAAAAAAAAAACTGAATCACATTTGTGGCTATGGCTGATGGCTGTGGCTATGCAAGTGAAGAAATAAAAATTAATTAACGTGCAATTAAAAACCACATTTATATACATACATATGTATACATTTGCATTTGCATTTTATTAATATCGTTTTATTTATTATCGTTTTACGGTAGTAAGTTGAGAGTTATACATTTTTAGAATTTACATACCGATGCATTTGTATGTGCTTATATGTTTATATGTATGCATATTAATTATATAATTTTCTTTAAATATTTATCTTACTAAAACTACATACTTTTACACACACATATACCATCTGCTTTTATAGTATTTTTCGTTTTTTTGCTAATTATTATTTTTTTTTTTTGCTGCTAGTGCCCGCCCCCATCATCATTGCTGCTGTGGCCGCTGCACTTAATTTGCGTGTACACGTGCGCCTTCTTTTAAATATTTACATACATACGTATATATTTAAGCGTGTGTGTGTGTGTCTAAACAATTGGAACAGCAATAAAGGGTATGAAAATTACCAAGCACAACAATAATGGGCAATTATGACAAATTTCATGTGAACGTTCAACGTCGATTCACGTTTTTTATGTTACAATTAACACACAGTTGATGTTTTTATATTAAATTTTTTATTTATTTTTTATAATTTTTTTTTTCGTTGTGTGTTTTATTTTTAAATTTTTTTGTGGTTTTTCACCTTACTTTTTATCAAAATTTGCATACATCAATTTTTTGGTATGTATGTGTATGTATGCATGCTCTTAACGATTGCTAATTTTTCTTTAAATGTACATATAATTAAAGGAGTAACCCATTTTTTACTTAAAAACTAATTAGAGTAAGTAAAAATATTTGCAGTATATTTGCTTTACTATTTTTCACTTTTTAATAACTTTACTCGTATGTGCTTAAATATACTTTCTAATTGCTATTATTTTTAAATTTTTTTTTTCATTTATTATTATTATTATTTTTACTTTTTTATAATTTTTCGCTTAAGCCATCAGCTCCAAGTGAATATTTTTTGCGCTTAAATGAAATATTGTTTTGATTTTATTTTTATAATTTTTTTTTCTTTGTTTGTTTTTTGTATTTTTTCAAAATTCAATGAGTGTAATTGCTTGCCAAAGTTCTAACAGTTTTGCGCAATTTTTAGCACAAATTCAATAAGCATATCTTAAAAAAATATATAGACTTATGCGTATGTATGCGCAGATACAGATTTATTGATTATTTTGCATCTTAGCTTTCTTAGCTTTTTTTTGCATTTTTTATTTTTGTATTTTGTTGTTTTTGTATTTTTAATTTTTTTTTTTAATGTACTTATGCAATGATTAACATCTCGATATTCTCAGCTAAGCAAGGCTACGTGTAAAGCTGGTTGTGAATGAGTAGGTGAGTGAGAGAGACAAGCAGCAAGAGAAAAAAAAGAGAAAAAGAAGCAAATTAAATGTGGTTTCTAAAATATTATAAAATATTGTACAAAATAAAGTTAAAAGTTAATCTTAAGAAACGAAAGAAGAAGAAGACATATAGCTAGTCAAGCAAATGGACTACACACATACATATGCACTTTCAATAAGAGCAAAGCTACAATTTCCTAGCAACACTAAGTTGCTATGCACTTTTGACAGAAGCACCGCCTTAGTGCATTTTTCGCCAAACAAGTTATTTTCCTGAAAATTCAATATTTATGCAGAAACTGTGTGAATGCTGCCGAGAAAGCGACTGTTAAGCACGTTCTTTGCAAATGTCCGGGTCTGGCGACTAGACGCATGAAGTTCCTTAGTGCGCCTGAGGCAGTTCTCCAGCCTAGATCCCCTTTCGCTCCTCCACTACATCAGCAGCACTGGCTGGTGGAAGGTGGTTTTTCTTCCTTTAGGTTTTGCAATTTTTCACAGGTCTTCATTAGGGTATTTTTCGCAGTTTCTTCATCACGAGAATGGCACTGGGCTGGAACCCGCAAGGGAGCAGAGGTCGCGGTCGTTCAAAAAATACTTGGAGAAGGTCGATGTTGCGCGAACTAGCAGATGCCGACATCTCATGGGACGTTGCAAAAATAACAGTAGAGCACCGTGTACGATGTAAGAGTCTAGTCGAGGCCCTATGCTCCCAAGAGGAGTAAACAAGCAAGAAAAACAAACAACATTAGGGTATCAAAACAGCACTAAAGTGCTACTTGCAGTGTACCCATGGCAATCTTACCATCTAACCTACCTACCACCTGCCAACCTCAGTAGTTATTGGTACAAAGGCAAGAAGAGCTAAAGTGAAACAAGTTGCTTTGTTAAAAGTCCACAAGTTTACTCGCGTCAGATGTATACCTATGAAACCGGAATTGTTTAATAAAAAGTGTAAGTCTCTTATTCGAAAATAATAGCAAATATTTTGTTCAACTAAGACCAGGGTTTGTGCTGGTGGAGTTGTCAGCAGTCCCTTTAACCAAATAACCACTGATTAAGTTCAAATTAGCTGTTTGCTTGAGATAACGCAAAATATATTTCGCTGTTGAAAAATGGTTCTTATGCGGGTGGTTAAGAAACTGTGAAAATTTTGACAGCGTATGGACAATATCTGGTCTTGCTATGACAACCAACTACGAGGGCGGTTCAATAAGTACCCGTGCTTGATGACAGAGGGCGTTAGAAAAAGAGCAGCTTCGTTCGGTAATTCGCTGTTTGTTTCTGGATATAAAAAAAAGCAAGGAGATAAAAGCAAAGACAGCACCCGAGTCTATGGTGACGCTTTGCCATCTATGGCCACATTTAAACGTGGGCAAACATCTGTTTTTGGTGAGAAGCGACCAAGACGCCCGGCAGACGTGGCTATCAAGGAAATCATTCAAAAAGTCCACGACATGATTCTCGCTGATTGACGAACGCAAGTGCGCGAAATAACAGAGGCCACAGGTGTGTCAACCGGAACGGCAATTAATATTTCACATGATACGTTGGCGATGGAAAAATTGTCGGTCCGATAAGTGGCCCGATTGCTCACGGTGTAGAACAAGCAAAAGCGGATGCGGCTGTTAACTTCAAAGCAGTGTTTGGAGCAATTTAAGCGAGTCCCGAAAGAATTTGTGCGTCGAGTTGTCACCATTGATGAAACCTCAATTCATCATTACACATCCGAAACTAAGCAACACACAAAACAATTGATTTCTCCCGGTGAATCTGCTCCAAAAGAGGCGAAGACAGTCCCATCTTTCCGAAAGGTAATGGCGTCGATTTTTTTGGATGCGAACGGCTTCATCCTCACGGATTTTTTAGAAAAAGGAAGAACGATCACTGGACAATGCTACAGTGAGTCACAAAAATTTGAAGGCGACACGGTCGCATTTGGCGAAAAAGAAGTTGCTGTTCCACCACGATAACGCACCCGCACATACAGCCGGAGTTGTCGCCGCCAAACTGCATGATTTGCGTTATGAATTGCTGCCGCACCCCCCTATTCCCCGATCTGGCTCCCTGCGACTTTTTCTTATTCCCCTTATTCCCTAACATGAGGAATGGCTTGCGGGAGACAATTTATTCGGTTGGGGAATAAGTTCATAGCGTTTTCATATTTTCGATTTGTTTGCTGTTTGGCAAAGGATAAGTATCCATTCGATAGAACTCTTTCTGCTCTACAAAACTATGTTAATTGTATTTCTAAGTGATTTAATTTTTTATTTGTTTTTTGACGCTTAGAAATGGAACATTTTCGTCACCTGCTCTTCTTTGGTTTTCATCGAGGTCAAAAAATTGTCGAAGCTGCCTGGGGCATTTGCGACGTGTAGGGAAAAGGTGTCATAAGCGAGTCTACAGCACGGAAATGGCGACTTTGATGACGATGACACATCGCGCAACAGAAAGCCTTCTGAATTCGATGAAGAACGCCTCAAATCACTCTTGAAGGAGAACGGTCGCCAAACCAGTAGTGAATTGGCGGAAAAAATGAACTGCGATCATAAAACGATTCTCAATCACCTTCATTCAATGGGATTTACCGAAAGATTGGGTGAATGGGTGCCTCAGGAGTTCAACGAAAAAAACAAAGAAAGTCGCCTTCAAATTGCTTCTCAGCATCTCGCCCGCGCTTTTTATGCCGAATCGTCACAGGAGATGAGGAATGGTGCCTATACTCGTACTTCAATATGAAGCAAAGAAAGGAAGGGGGTGGCTCCACGAGATACGCCAAAGCCGAGAGTCAACCGGATCTTCCGCCAAATAAGATCATGATATGTGTTTGGTGGGACTGGGAGGGCATCGTGCACTGGAAAATGCTCGAAAAGAATGCTATGGTCAACAAGGACCTCTACATTGCCCAGCTACATCGCGTACACCGCATGAATGAGGCTATTTGACTGAAAATACCTCATTGACATGGTCAAACCGTACTCCTTCACGACAATGTCAGGTCCCATGTTGCACAAGTCGTCACAGCCGCACTCCAAGAGTGGGAGGTCCTTCAGCAGCAGCCGTTTTTCTGGACCTTACACCGAGCGATTACCATATTTTCCACTCCCTGTCAAAGAGGCCCTTAAAAACTGGCTCAACAACTTCTTTGACACCAGACCAGACGATTTTTGGCGGAACGGCATCAACAAATTGGTCGAGAGGTGGGAAGAGGTTGTAAACACCACAGGAGAATATTTAATTGATTAACTTATTGATATGATATAGTTATTGTTTTGTGTTTAAATAAATGTCTTCGGTAAAAACGCTACGGACTTATTTCCCAACCTAATATTTTACTCTTTCTAATAAAGCCGCTATGTATATACCAAAACACTGATTTTTGTTCGTTTCATTTTATTGTAAAAAAGACATCGTGTTTGGACTACTGTGCAGCATAAATTTGCCAGATTTTTCGACCAGGTGTTTCTATTCTAAGACACTTTAACGCTAAAGCAATCATACTTAAACTCAATTATTACTACAGGGTGAACGATATGAAGTGTTACCTATTCAAAACACTATAACTTTTTTGTGTGAAATTAATTTTTATTGATTTCAAAGACAAAATTGTTCAAAAATGATTACAATTTTAACATTCCTATATTCACTTTAGCCCGATATGACCACCTTTTGCCTTGACTATAGCCTTCAAACGGTCAAAAAATGAGTTGCATGCTGCACGAATGTGATCTTGAGGTATTTCGGCCCATTCTCGTATAATCGCTTTTTTCAGCGCATCCATACTGGCATATTTTTTAGTCCTCACCTTGCTCTCCAAAATGGACCAGATGGAATAGTCCATCGGATTTGCGTCTGGCGAATTCGAAAGCCATTGTGTGGACGAAATGAAGTGTGGAACATGATTTTTTAACCATTCTTGGTTCACACGAGCTTTATGAGACAGTGCCGAGTCTTGTTGGCACGCCCATGATCTACGACCGAAATGTGTGCGTGTCCACGGCTCTAAAGCAGCTTCTAAAACATTTTCCCGATAATAAGTCGCATTCACTTTGACACCAGGCTCGATAAAAACGATTGGAGAGCGTCCATCAGCGGTCACTGCGGCCCAAATCATTACTTGCGATGGGAAATTGCTTCGATTGGCCATACGTAGGCTCAAATTCTCGTATGAGCGTTCGGTCAAGTAAACACGATCGTTTTGAGTGTTTATGAACTGCTCAATTGGGAAATTTTTTTCATCAGAAAACACAATGTTAGGAAATTCGCCACGAACGTGCAAGCGCAACAACTCCTTTGCTCGCACCGAACTTTTTTTTGCGGGGGTGAAAGATCGTGTGCTTTTTGGAACTTGTAAGCCTTGAGCTTAAGCTCATTTTTCAATATGCGTCGAATGCTGTTTTGCGATATTTTCAGTTCTTTGGCCATTTTTCTTCCACTTCGACGTGAATTTCGTTCAAGTCGAACCTTCACTTTCCGAACCATTTCTGGCGTTGTAGCGGTTTTTTTTGGTCCACCTCCACAGCGTTTTGCAATGCTACGAGTATCATTGTAACGTTTTGTAGTGCGATACACAAACATTTTATTCACTTTGAGGTGACTGAGTTCACGAACAATGGCTGGTCGTGATTTTCTACAAAAATATAACGCAATGACACTATTACGTTTGAATTCCATCACAGAAAAAAAAATCAACAAAACTGAAACGCAAATGCTTTTGATGGCTTATAAACAATATATTGAATTGTCATTAGAACAATTTTGACGTTGATGTCATGGGCTGTTTTACAGATACAAGCAGTGTGAAGTTGGTAACACTTCATATCGTTCACCCTGTACATATGTATGCATGTGTCCGTTTTTATGGTCATCTAGATTTCCAGCAGCAAACATTCAGAACACTTTGAAGAAACTAGAGGCAAAAAAACTCAAATCGCAACCATCTAAAAACTGCTGCTGGTCACTTGTGACAAGAATTTTTTACCAGCAGCGCCAAACTTGGCTAAGTTACAACGTTCAATGGGCTGTGAGTACTGACAGAAATAGTGTAAAGTGGATATTGACAGTGAAGTTTATTTTAAGGATATAAAAGATTCTACTTATACATAAAAACTAGGCCATTTCGGAAGCAAAGATTACACAGTTGAAAGCAACTTTTGGGTGGCGGCACAAGATGGCCTCAAGAGGTGTTAGTCCCTCACTACTTCTGAAACGGTACGTTTTGCTGCTGGACCATATTTACATACATTAAACTTAACTAATTGTTGTTGTTTATTTAACACGATTTTACAGTTTCTCGCATTACACCTGTACACAGCTACATACTAGCAATAAATGTAATGCAACTACTACATATGGACTACAACTAAATCATACTAAATGTAACTACTAATACATAAAGAAATATTTGGGAGTATGTGGGGAAAATGTCTAGGGCATAGGGTGGAGGGTTGATTATACGTGGTAGGTGATTGTGTGATGGCGTCTAATTGAAAAAGTAATGTTCGTTGAAACCTACCACATTTGCATCCATTTCAGTCACCTCATCCACCTCACTCACGCCCATGCCCATGCTGACAACACCAGCTTCCACATCTTCCACTGCATTACCAGCGCCAACATCATCCCCCATTGCACCCTCCGCACCACGCACCTCATCCTCCAAGCCACTGGGCAGATTGTCTAAATAAAGCACGTTCGGACAATATTAACTCCCAGGATCGTTGTAAATTGCACGTTGTGCATGACGATATTGCGCATGCATTTGAGCAGCCGTCGTCATGTTTGGTATTAGATCGGATTTGGGCGGCGCAATTGCCGGATTGGTAACGGTGGTGGGCAGCAGTGTGGGTTGTGTCGGCACGACGCCTATAACAGCCAAACTATCGCCCAAAGTGGGTCGACAGGATGGCATAGCACTTCCTGTGTCGGCCGCTATGAAACCGGCTGCAACCAGTTGCTCGGGTGATGTTGCGGTTGCCAAATCGATGTGCTGTCCAGAACTATCGGCTAGCAAAGTGGTCGCTGCCGTTGCGGTGGATGGCTTCTCAAGTGGTGACATAATGGGTGTTTGATTTAGTAGCGCATTGGTGGCATTTGTGAGCGCAGGCCGCGTGCAAGGTGGAGAAAGTGGTGGCTGTGCCAGGGCCGGTTGCAATATTAGATTGCCATCATCGGTGCCAATCAATTGCAACGTCTGAGTTGTGTCTATATGCAGCAATGGTATGATATCCGTTTCGAGGCCCTCTTCACCGGTAACTGTAACTGTTTGCAGCTGTTGTATGAACTGTTGTTGTATCAATTCTTGCTGCTCCAGTTGCTGTTGCTCTTCCAATTGCTGTTCCTCCAACAGCTGCTGCAGCTGACGGTATTTTTCCTGCAGATTAGCATCTTGCTGCAGTGTTACTAATGCGTCTCGTGTCAGCTGGAAGACGTGCCCGTTTTCGGCGCGCAGATTGTACACGTCATCATTGGAGCGCATCACTTCCAAAAACTGATCCCATTCCATGTGCACGTAATTATTACCGATTAGTATGGTGACTCCAGTCTCCTCTTTGTAAGCGTCATTAGCGGAAACCGTCTGCACTTCTTCGGTTTCAACTGGGAACTCTGTTGCTTTGTCTGTGCTCGGCGTCAATATTGGTCGACCGATGAGCACTTCTTTCGGTATAGGTCTCAATTGTTGATCACTTCGAGTATAGTAAAAAGGCTGCGCTACCACCGGTATCCACTCTTCGTCGACTCTACGGCATAGCAGCAATGTATCCGGGTAGCCTGGTACTGGTTGTGATGGCACGGCTATTACCGAGGGAGTATGCTGCAATGCAGAAAAACAAAAGAAATTGTGAGTGAAAAAAGTTAAAATACAGGTTAAGAAATCCATAGAGATCGAATTTGTTAAAGTTGCATTCGTTTTTTGGTAACTCGGTAGACTTTTCAGAGTGTGAACGCCCCTTTACTCTTCTTTTTCATTTAAATGAAGACGAAAATGCATTTCTGAACTTGTTTTTCTTTCGCGTAAGGGGTAGAAAAGAAATGTTGAGTTTAAAAACAATAATGTTTCGGGTGTTTTTTTAAAAGCTAGAGAACTTAAAATGTGAATATATATATATATATAATTGGCGCGTATACCCTTTTTGGGTGTTTGGCCGAGCTCCTCCTCCTATTTGTGGTGTGCGTCTTGATGTTGTTCCACAAATGGAGGGACCTACAGTTTTAAGCCGACTCCGAACGGCAGATATTTTTTTATGAGGAGCTTTTTCATGGCAGAAATACACTCGGAGGTTTGCCATTGCCTGCCGAGGGGCGACCGCTATTAGAAAATTTTTTTTCATAATTTTTTTTTTTTATGTTCCACCGAGATTCGAACCAACGTTCTCTCTGTGAATTCCGAATGGTAGTCACGCACCAACCCGTTCGGCTACGGCGGCCGCCGTATACAATACAAAACAGAAATATTGTTGGAATGAATTTTTCTTTATTATAATCTGGTAATTATAGTAATTTCATGGTATTTTTTTTTTTTTGAAATATAATATCCGGCATATGTCCGCAGCGGCTACCGTTACATGGTTTATTTGATCAGCCCTATTTTGAACTATTTTCTGCCCCGAAGAAGCTTCTCATAAAGCAAATCTGCCGTTCGGAGTCGATTTAAAACTGTAGAAGGTAACAAGTAGAAGGAGGAGCTTGGCGCCAAACACCCAAAAAGGGTGTCAGGGTGTAAGCGCCTTATATATAAGCCAAGATCCTTACATAAAATGTTCCACGTAGCCAAAGAACAAAGGCCAACCAGTTGAGAATGATGACGAATCGACATTTCGGCGACTTCTTTAACACTTCGCTCTATGAACTTCACGAACAGATTTATTTTATTTTTATTTTTTTCAAAATAAATTTCCACAATTTGGAATCGTTGTTCTGGCATTACACTATTCATGATGGCTTGCCAAATCTTACTGAAGAGAAATGTCAACACAGTTTCATTCTCAGCTGGCAAACCGATAGCTGTCGATATCGGTAATTCTCATTAGCTAAAACAAACCCCGATAATTTTAATTAGTCAAATTTCGACAGCCGACCCGGCTTACTTAGTCTCAAAGGTTTGATTTAGTGTAGACAAGTGCATGGCATATGAAATTACTAACTGTAAAGAATGATGGAATACAAGATTACGCAGTTTGATGTGGAATTTCGAAAGTAATTTTGCCATGGCGTAACTATAGATGAGCTGTTTCAAGCAAACATGAAAAGCATGCCGTAAACACAGCTACTCAGCTACCCAGTTCTAGTAATCTAGTTCTTCACTGGACACGGATGTTTTAAGTATTATCTGCATCGACTCAAACACGAACTTGATCCTGTATGCGGCCACTCGGAGGGTACGCCATTGAAGATGTGCCTCGGGGCACATTCGGAGAAAATTGCACCCCCGAGTCACTCGTTCAAAGTATGCAGACAAGCAGCGAAAATTAGAGGTTGGCAAGCGGCGTTATAGCCGACAATATGAAGAGGCTGAGGAAGCTAGAAATGCTTAGGCGTGGCAACGCCGACTAATTCGCTTTCCCCCCCCACGAAGTAATGCTTGGCGGTAGTCCCGTGGGCAGCGGAAACGACAAAAAAGAGGTTTATCCTGGTTTCAGAGGGCCACTTGAGAGTACCGCGCTACCATAACGCCCATAAGAAAAAGTTAGGGCTAGTATAAACATCGAAGAGAATAGAAAGCAGAGTTGCTTGTAAACAAACAATATTAAGTAAAATTCTAAAATTTCATCTATTCAACAACTAATTCTTTCAAATTCACTGAGAGCTGCGTCGCGAAGCATCGAAAGCTTCAAAAAATTAAAATATTTAGCTCTCAGTTCTCCTTTCTTACATTTAGTATGCCACAGGCATTCCACATTTGAGAAAAATCTTGTACTTACTTCATTCGCTTCAAACTCTTCAGCTAGAATTTCTTCGGTGTAAACCTCCGGTGCTTCCTCTTGCAGCTGTACCGCTTCATACTCCGCTGGTATAACGTCGGATGCTGGCGGTGACGCAGCCAACTCTGCTATATGCACAGCAGTTACGTGTTGTTCTTGTTGTTGGGCTTGTTCTAAACACTGATGTTGCTGTTGTTCCAATAACACCATTTGCGTTGGCTGCAGCCGCTGCAGTTGTTGTTGTTGTTCTTGTGCGCATGACTGCGTTTGCGAATGCGTTACCTCAGGTTTTGTGCTCATTCTTCGTTGTTGTTGCGACGAATGACGTTTGCGATTGTGTAGCGGATGCAGTGGAGGTGGCTGCGTTGCACTGATAGACACACTCGTCGTTGGGGATTGTACTTTTTGTCGTTGTTGTTGCAGATGTTGCTGTTGCTGCAACTGTAACAATTGTTGCTCAGCCGTCGCCGCAAATGTTGACTCACTGTGTTTGTCGGCACTTCGGGAAATTTTGGCAGGCGACGGTGCGTGCGCTTCTGTATAGCTCAGGCGTCGATTCAAAAGCGTAGTAACTCCGCCAACAACATGTTGTTGTTCTTGCTGACGCTGCAGCTCTACTAAACTGCTGGCCGTGGCAGTTAGTCGCCGTTGCTGAACGATCTGCGTTTGTGAACGACGCGAATTCGTTGGGTGATTACGCTTTTGCGCTTTATTACCACTTACAGAGGCGGACTGGGTTAATTGTTGTTGTTCACTAGTTGTAGCCTTTGTGGTCGTTCCTGTAGCGGCTGCACTTGTCAGCCCATCCGTTACTTTTTGTTGGCGCTGCTTTACGGTTATGCTGCTGGGCAAAGTTATTGTATTGCCAGCCTGTTTGCGTCCACCGGTAGCTGCTGCTGCCGGCGACTTCGATTTGTTTGCAGCGATTTGTTGCTTTTGCTGCTGTTGGCGTTGTTGCTGTTTTTGTTTTGGCTCAGCTATCGGACGCAAAGTAACACCCGAGCCCAGATTGTACATGGTCGTTGCATCTGCAGGAGATGTCGACAATTGCTGCGTGCCTCCAGCGGCGATCGCTTGCGCCTGCTGTTGTGTCACTTGCAGCGTCGGTGACTGCTGAATGATCAAATCACTCGGCGCCGCCTTGATTATAATAATGCCGTGCTTATTACTACCCACTTGGCAATTTGCGCCGCCTGTTTGCTGCACCTGTTGCTGCTGCTGTTGATTCGTGGAACGTTTGCGCTGTCGCTGTTGTGCAGCTTGCAGTGATGATCTGTAAGCAGGTTGCAGAATTTGCTGTTGTAGGATTTGTGGGCCATCTGTACGCAAACTCGTCTCTGCCTCCGCGGACGATGTCAATACGATTTGCATGTCACCCTGTGCCGACATGAAGTGTTCATTGCCCAGCACAATGGGCATATTGCTGATGTCGAACATGGCGCCAGAAGTGGCCACAATTGTGTCCTGTTGTACTACATTATCAGCAGTGAGTGGTTCTTCAATAAATTTCTCTTTGCGTGTGATTTTCACCTGTGGACACATTTGCTGTACGTGCGCAACGGCATCCTGTTCGCCAATGGTAAATTCAAGGCCTGAAGTCGACGCATGTTGTTGATGTGCATTGCCGGCCTGTCCTGGCCTCTCAATGATGAATGATGGGATGGACTCTTCAAGATTTGCCTTTCTGTGTTTTACGGCCGTTGATGCTGCACCACCTGCTGATTTTGTGGCCAAAATATTAGCTATTTGCGTCGAGAGTGGATTGGCGACGTCCACGTTGATGCGGACCTTCTCCATAGGAGAAATATTGATGCTGCAAAAAAGAAAAAAAATTACAATAATTACAAATACAATAAAGAGAAAAAATTTAAACATTTTTTTTCTAATCTTATTCCGTGTTAAGCTTCTCCTCTACTTATAAGTTCATCACTCCAAATACCCAACAACAACTAATAAATTATCAGGCTGGCGAAAATACATCAGAATTTATTTATTTTTTTTACTTTATTTTTACCAGAGGTCTCAACCACTTTTAAACCAGAAAAAAACAGTTGAAATATCAGAAATTGTTCGGAATGCCTGCAAACGTATGCTAGGAAGGAGATGGGGTCTTCAACCGAAGTATACTTGTACTTTATGGCTGTATAAGGCGATTATACGACCAATTTTTTCATACGGATCGATAGTTTGGTGGAAAGCTCTTGGAAGTGAACTACTTAGCAGAATACAAAGATCAGCCTGTGCAATTACGGTCGGTGCATCTAGATCATGTTTCTTAATGCACTGGCACATGTTACTCCGGTAGATCTCCATATCAAGAAGAGGGCTGCCATGAGTGCATTTTGGTTAAATGAAGCAGGTCGCTGGAGGGAAAAAACGTATGGTATTATTGCCGTCTATTATTGCTACAAACTCGATTAACCTTGGGGAGGACTGGACATTCAATAGGAATTTTGCCACTATCTGTCCATCTCGGAAGAAATGGAGTAAGACACTTTTACTAAACAATGTGACGAAGTTGTTGTTGTTGCAGCAGCATAAAAATACCTCATACATATACGGGGAGTGCAGCTGAAGTGACAGTACTTGGCCGGATATAAATCCGGGTCGTTCCCGTTACGCAGAACCGACTGATGTGGGAAGGAACAGTCTACACAGATGATTTGAAAATGGATTGTGTTGTTGGAGCTGGTATATATTTTCATAGACTTAAAATTGAAAAATCTGTGCGTCTTTCACAATACTTGCAGTGTCTTCCAGGCGATTGGGGATGCTCACAGACTCCTCTTTTAAGTGCAATATCGCACTATCTTTCGGATAGCCAAGCCGCAATCCAGGCACTAGATTCAGTTACAAAACCTCTAAAAAGCAGAAATAGCCTTACCACCTTGCGTGTAAGCCATACATTTACCTTCATCTGGATGCCGGGACATCGGAACTTTGACGGAAACGAAAAAGCGGACGAAAAGGCAAGAGGTGGATCTGCCATGAATAACATTCTTGCATAATCAGTGTTCACACCACCGGATGCATTCAAAAACGCAATTTCCTTAAAATATCTACAAATCGCGGAATGCAGATGAAGAGACCAGACAACATTGATGGTCTGTGTTCCAAAGTGAACAACTACCTCACCGACCTTTCTCGCTTTTTCACTGCGAGGAATCTCCAACTTTCCCCCACCAAGTCCACGGCGACCCTCTTTACCACCTGGACAAAGGAGGTCAAGCTGTTCCTTAAGGTAAAAGTCGATGACACACCAATTCCGACGGTAAATAATCCCAAAATTTTGGGTGTAACCTTTGACAGCTTGCTCTCCTTCTCTGCGCACACAACCGCAATTGCCACTAAAGTCCAAAATCGCAACAAGGTCCTCAAATCGCTGGCCGGCAGCACTTGGCGCAAAGACAAAGAACTGTTGCTTTCGACATTTAAGGCAATTGGTCGGCCGGTTCAAAATTATGCTGCGCCTGTCTGGTCGCCTGGAACTAGTGATTCGCAGTGGACAAAGCTACAGACATGTCAAAATACCGCCATTCGGACAGCGACCGGGTGCCTCCTGATGTCTCTCATTCAACACCTACATAACGAGGCACAAATGCTCCCAGTAGTGGAGCACAACAAACTGCTCAGCAAGCAGTTCCTGCTTGGATGTTACCGCAGGTTTCACCCCTGCAGACACCTGCTTGAGCCTGAGCCGCCTCCCAGGCACGTCAGGAGACACCCTCTTAGACTACGCTGACGAAATCCAGGACAAAACTGACCGCAACCTACTGGACCGGACAGTATTTAGACAGTCAATAAACTACATCCACCGGGAGACCGTTACCACCTTCATGAACTCCCGTCCTGTGAATGCCGTAATCGGAGTCCAACCACCACCTATTGCAGACGAAGAGCTCCAGCTTCCCCGTGAGACTCGTGTAACACTGGTATAACTACGTTCTGGATACTGTAGCAGGTTAAACTCCTACATATCCAGAATCGACCCCGACATACCAAACCCCTAGATGAGCTAGACGAAGATGACCGATGATATGCCTACACTGGCAGGGCTACCTATGCTGTTAAAAAAACAACAACCAGACAACATGCAAAATTAGGAGAACGTTGTGGCCCACCTACAACCACAAAAAAACGTCAATATTGGCAAATATGAAATATTAAGGGATATCGGCAGACTCATGGTGGTAGTAACTGGCTGCTGGTGATAACAAGCAGCCAAAATGGGCAACACTCACAACACGCACTGGCACAGTTGTAAACAATCAGAGAAAAAGGAAACGATTTTCCATTCCCTCTGTGAATGCCGCCCTGCCTTATGGAAGTAGAGAATGTCAACCGTTGGCAAACCACTATTCGAGAGTCTCGAACAACTGTATGGCTTAGACGTCAACCTTATAAAGTTCTTAAACCCCACAGACTGTAAATAACCAATAACAAGTCGGTAGTGAGAATGTAGCACCAAAATGGTGCGGAAGCATTTATTGCATTCTGAATGAATCCCCACTTTAGTCAGCCAATCAACCAAGAAAGATTGTCAGGAACTCGCCTATTATCACGCAATAAATCTGATATGTCAACGCTCACCGATAAATAAAAATCTCAGGACAATGAGTTGCAATCCCTCATCATCCGCGACGACAAGAAAACTAACATGGAAGGTTCGGATGAAGGCATGTTCGTCGAAATTCAAGACCTGCACGCCAGGAATTTTAAAGGAAAAGGGAGGTTTTTGGAATTTGCACCTTTCCATGTTGATTATTTATGGAGTTCAGAGTGAATATTTAAGCGGGACAACGCTTACCGCCAATCTCTCAGAGACAAACCCAATTTTAATATCAAAAAACAATTCATCTCTCGATTGGCCTGCGGTAAGTTCTGATCTGAATCCTGTGCTGAAGCACTTTTTGCTTAATTGGACATACGAGTATAAGGTTGTTGTTTGTATCTACCTATGTAATAGTCTGAAAGCCTCTTGTTTGTTGATAAAATAAATAAATAAAATAGAATGAATATGTTATTAAATTTTGTGTGTAATGTTAATTTTCATTTAGTTTTAATTTTTTGAGTCTCCATTAGAGCAATCTAAACGTTGTCCTTGTGCGAAATGCGTGAAATAGCTTCAACGCACTATATATATAATTGGCGCGTACCCCCTTTCTGGGTGTTTGATGGAACTCCTCCTATTTGTGCCGTGCGTCTTGATGTTGTTCCGCAAATGGAGGGACCACCTACAGTTTCAAGTCGACTCCGAACGGCAGATATTTTTTAAGGCTTTTTCACGACAGAAATACACTCGGAGGTTTGCCATTGCCCGGGCGACCGCTATTAGAAAAAATGTTTCTTCACTTTGGTGTATCACCGAGATTCGAACCTACGTCTTCTCTGAATTCCGAATGATAGTCACGCACCGACCCATTAGGCTACGGCGGCCAGCTTTAAGAATTGAAATTTAGAAAATCTAGTGTAAAAATGTTCTTCCTATATTTAAGGACCACCTTAATGGATACTCATTAGTGTTCAATATCACTTTTTACATGCAGTTCACTGACGTTTCTCAGTATTATTTTACTCACCACACATTATCTGCCATTGGTTGAGCATCACGTGTTGAGGCTCGTCGCTGATTCAAGGTCACATTTGCGTTATTCGTGCTGGTGTTTAGGCTCTGCAGCGTGTCGCATTCCGTCGCCGCTTCTACTGTGTTGGCATCACTGACAATCACCTCTTCTATCGGCTGCTGATGCTCAATTGAGGCGTAATCGACATACTCCACTGCATTGGGTACATCGTGTGGACGAAATGAATTTATCTCCGAGACTGTTGCTTCTGCAGCATCTTCCACAGTTGCGGTATTGTCGTTTGCAGAGGTTTCAATTGCTATTTGTTGCATGGACATTGTATCGTTTAGGTACACTTCTTGAATGATGCATTGTTCCTCCTCTACGACAAGCGGATTATTTGCGTCATTACCTTGTAATTGTAATTGCGGACTAGCCATATTGGCGCCTTCATTGTCTTCAACGATCAATTCGGATTCATCCACTTCTTCAATTAAACTTTCACAGTTGTCCATATCGATTGAGGCATTCAATTCTTCCGTTGTTTGAAATGTTTCAACATTTGCAGTGTCGTCTATATTTGAGCTCTCTTCCAACTTTCTACTTTTTGCTCGCTGCATCGGCTCGTCTTTGTCTGCTAATTCACTCTCACGAGTATTAGTATTTGGTGTACCGCTGGCATTTCGACGGGGCGTTATTATAGTTGCGCTACGCCGTTTACGTGAGGATCCTCCAGATTTCATAGCAGCTACAATTGCGTCATTCGATTGCTCGCCACACTGTAGTAGATCTAGCGGTTCAGTGAGCTCAGCTTCGTTTGGTGTTTGCGTGCGCTCGTTCAATACCTCTGCAGTCGCTAACTCTTCGTTCACTACTTGTTGCTCTGTGGCAACAACTTCAGTTGCCACAATGTCCATGTCAGGCTTTTCATTTTGTTCGTTCACTTTTGCTGTTAATTTAGAGATTTTCGTTGCTTTTCGTTGGCGTGCTGTCGTTTTTAATGGCTTCGTCAACACTTTCTCTTCACTTTCCTCTTTGGTGGCTGCTTCGTGCAAATCGGATAAATCTAATTCTTTCATAAAATCATTAGACTTTGATTGTTGCTGCTTTGTAGCTCGGGTCTGGCGTCTTCTGCTACTCGTTTCTTTGGTAAAATCGGTTATGTGTTTTGGTGAAACGTTTGACTGTTCTGAATACGTTGGAGTGGGCCTTCGGCGCTCAACGCTATCTTCACTTTGTGTGCTCTCTTCAGTGTTTGTATTATCAATTGCAGTAATCGTACGCCGCTTTTGAGTTTTGGTCAACACTTTAGTTTTTGCAGACAATAGTTCTGCATCGCCTTCGTGCCCAGAAAGCGGTTCATGCGGCGGACTCTCGATAAAATCGTCGTCCATGTCAGATTCCTCATTTTCCACATGCTCAATAATTTCTGTAACTGATTCTTCGGTAGGCACGACTTCTTCTATGATATTTAACTACTTTGCGGTGCTCGCTACTTCGTCCACTGCTCGTTGCTCAGTGTTATCTGTAAGCGACTGATCTTCAACTTGCATATTTGCTGCCGCATTTCCCACTTGCGCATTTTGCGCATTTCCAATGTCTTCCACTTGCTCCTCAATGATTTTGTGTACAAGTTCGCTCGCGGCTTTCTTATTGTTTGGATCACTTTCTACTTCACCCGACTCCTCTGCAGGAATTGCGGTTTCATTTTGCATTTCTGGCGCCTCACTTTCTGTGTTTACTAATTCGCCATCTCCAATGTTGTGTGCACCATCTACGCCTACTTCATTTTCTGCACTATCTTGTTGGTTATTATCTCGATTGTTTTCGTCACCACTGCATGGCTCCGCAACGTCTGTAATGTCACATGCATCTTGGAAACTGCTTTCATCCGCTTTTTCCACATGCTTTGCTTCCTCCAAAAGAAGTTCTTTCGACGCGTCCTGACTTTCGGTATCCTCCTGATCAGCGATTGTTGCTATCAACTCATTACCTTCATTTTCCGTGAGATTGACGTCTCCTTCTGCAGTAAAAGTCTCAGTCGTTACTTCACCCATTGGTATTCCTTCTACATATTCTATTTCGCCTGCTTTATCATCTACATCAACCGCAGTAGTTTCCTGTGCTAATTCGGCAGCATCGTTTTGTACACCACTGCCATTTTGTAGCTCGTCTACGATTTCTGTTTGTTGTTCAACTTCTAATGCTTTTGCATCTTCACTACCGGCTGGCATTGCATCAATCAATGCATCGGTGGGAGTCATCAATCTACCAGTTATGGTTGGTAAACGTTCATCATCCAGCATTGAGGTGGGCGAACCGAATTCTGCGCCAGCCTCCGAGATACATATCGAACTGTTGTCGTCAGTGGGCGAAGTGAGACGACTTTGTGGTACTTCTTCGCTTATCAAAGCGATATCGTGCTGCTCCTCCGCTATGTCATTTTTCAGCGTAGCAGCTAAAGAATCCTCAGCTTCGTGCACCAGTTCCGGATCAGCGGTGCGTGCCGGCAGCTCTGTTAATTCCACTTCTGATTCTTCTTTGTCCATAGCCGCTTGTGTATTTATAAAATTAGTTTCAGCAGTAGTTTCATTGCCTGCTAGTGGCATGTCTGGAATCTCATTTGAAACACTTTCATTTGAGAGTTCCATTTCGTGAGCAGCATTTTCCTGTATTTGTTCCATCAGATCTTCCTGCACAACTACTAAGTTATCCCCTTCACTTGCATCCCTGTGTCTGTTTTCATCACCGTTTTCTTGTTCACTCTCTGGTTGAACGGCATTGGCAATTTGCTCACTGAGACCTTCTTGTGTCTGCGAATTGTTTTCTTCAACTTTTCCTTCCGCAATTTGCGTCGTAGACTCAAAATCATTTCCATTACTTGGTGTTTCATCTGTAACAGTTTGTTCTGATTTCTCCTCATTGTCAATATTTGCCGCCGGCAGACCTAAATTTTCCCCATTCAGTCCTCTACTCTCGCATTGTTTATCTTCCGCACTTGCATGACCTGCAGCATCCTTTGCAGTTGGCGTACTGAGCACACCATTATTAACGGTTTTTACTTTTAAAACGGTTGGTTCCCCGTCGAACTGTTTTTTAACAATTTCTGCATTTCCTTCGTTTTCTTTCTGTATTTCAAGTGTTTCCACGCCTTCCATTTTTTCAGCAGTAGTTTGTACAGCAGGTGCCGGTGGTGCATCAGAGGGTTGTGCATTTTCATATTCATCAGCTCTTCCCACGCTCGCAAATTCTTTATATTGACCAACTTTTTCTTCATGGTCCCTTTCCCCAATAATTTGTTTATGTTGCTGCAGTTGGTTTTCCACAGTCACATTTGGTTCAACAATATCCATTATTTGTGCGGGCACCACATTTTCCATTCCAACTCCCGCTAATGGTGATGTCTCATCGATACGTGAACGGTTACGCGACTTGAATATACGCTTGCCTCGTTCCTTGATTGGCAACCCCTTCACAGGCAGCTCCTCCTTGCTGCTGCCGAATGAGTGCGTACGCGCTACTGCAGCAGGTATTGCGGCATCGACAATGCTTGGTGCCGTCGCTTGTTCGAGCAGCTTTTCGATGTCGTATGCCAACTGCTGATCCTTCTGTTCGGTGGAACGTCGTCTTTCGCTTTCGGACGGCAAGCCGTTATCCGCTTGCGCTTTGTCTTGTGATTTTTCCGGAGAGAGATATTTCTTTTTGAAATCGGCTATCGACTTTAAAGCATCGCTGCATGTATCATCCTCTTCCTCTTGAAAATCAAAACAATCTGTGGGAAGTTGTTGCTGCGCAGCTGCCAAGCTGGTTAACGGGCGTTCTTCTTCTTTCAAACGCTGTGGCGACCTAGGCATAATCGATTCCTCCGCTTCCAGTGAAAACTGTTCATTTGACAAATGCTCTTCTTTTGTTGGGGTTTCCAGGCTATATTTTGGCGCTTCATTTGTAGCTTTCTGTCTTCTCTTAAATTTTGATGCTTTTTCGCGGCTTCTTTGTTTTGTCGATTGTTTGCGTATTTCTGAGTTGATGTCGTTCACTTTACTTTCCTCCTTCAAATCGGCTCTATCGCTTTCTTCACTCGACGAACTTCGCACCATTTCTTCTCTGCTTACAACTTCATCTTTTGCTAACTCTCCGGACATTAGAACAAACTGTTCTCCATTTTTAAGGCGCTCCGCATGAAATTCTTCATTCCGCCGTTCGTCATTCCTAGCGTCCCTTTGTATATATTCCACAAGTTCCTTCTCTACTTTAGCCTGAACTATTTCCTGTAATTCTATTTCTTTACCAGGCTCTCTTGTTGGATTCTTCAACACGACTTCTGCATTGTCCTCGCCCACAGTGCGATTTTGATCTCCTTTTGTAACGTTAAATGGCAAATCGGACGCTGGTATCTCAGTACCTTTTACTACGATTTCGCCTCCTGAAGTTTCCGCTTCACCATCGGTCCCGCCGTTGTCATCAACGACAATGGTTTCACTATTTGGTGGAACCACCGCCACTACAACCACTGAATCGGAGCTGTTGCTGCTGCTGCAGTTGATACTCTCCAGATTCACGACGGCCGCTGGCGACTCGACGGTGTAGTCATTTATGAATTCTTTCAATACCGCATCGCGTCGATCCTTTTTCGGTATGTTTCGAATACGATTCTGATTCGAAGTTTGTGGCCCGTTATTACATATCGCTGAACTTATTGGAGTTGCCATGCCATATACAATCGGCTCATCCTTTTTAATGACGTCGGCCTGTACCGTTAACTTGTTTATTTCAGATTCATGTGCATTTGTTGGAGGTGTAGCGCCTCGAGTCGCAAGTTTCTTAAAGTCGTTCACAATCTCATCTTCCTTCTCACCGTCACTCCAATCAGCCAGTAGGCGTTGTCGGATTTCCTCAGCTGTACTGTTCAACACAATCGCGTTACTAGCGGTGTCGCTAACATCAATATTGTGCTTGCGCGGACTGCATGCCCTCAGCAAATCCTCCGTTGTAGGTGATGATGAGTTATCGGTGGTGTCGTCATCAGTAAGTTTAAGATCTTCTTTTAATGCACCTACCGGCATACCATCTGGCAGAGTAATTTCTGTCACATCGGCATCTATGCGCAACGATGAACGTAGTTTCGGGCGCGATGAACCAGCAACGCCACGACTTATTCCCTCGAATTCGACCGTCGACAGTTGTGCTCTATTTTTGACAGCACTAGCACTTCGACTATTCACCGGAGCTGCACTGTTCGCTGACTTTGGTATAGGGGATGCGCCGGTGCGGATTGTCTCTTGGCATTCACGTTCAACATCTTCGCTCAGGAAATTGTTTGAATCTTTAGATGATGTTGTAGGCGGTCGTGTGGTGCAGGCAGTACTATTAGTAGACAGCTTAGCTGCACTCGTTGTCGTAATGGTAGCAGAAGTGGTTTTCCGTGAAAGTATCGCAGCGGATGCTGGTGTGCCAGTTCCACTATGTGTACGGCGATGCATTATCATGACATTCTGCCGCTGGCTGGAGAAATTGCACAAATTACACCGATAAAAGTTTGTATTGGCGCTACTCGCAGCAATCGAATTCGTTGTGTTTGTATAGTTTGGTGTGATTAGCGGTGATGTTAATGATTTCACCGTTTCTGGAGTTCGCATGGCTGTTGTAGTTGCTGTTGATGTACGTTGTGGTGTAATGTTGAGGATTTTCGTTACAGAATCCTGCAAAAACATGGCAGAGAAAAGTTGATGAAATCAGAAAACCGAAAATTTAATTTGATTAAATTGAAAATAGCTGTAAATTATGAAATGAGATTATTTTGTTACAAATATTGTAAAAGTGTGTAAGAAAAGCTGCGGCCCGCATTATGTTCGCCCCCGTGTATTTATTCTAGACAAAATCTCAAGTTGACTTGTCCATCTGTTTGGGCGCTTTAGAAAGTCACTTGCGAGCATATTTGGAAACGTATTTCAGTTTTGCCTTAAATGAATATGGAATTCAACATTTGTACATAAAATCTGAAATCTGTACATGAAAACCGAATCTGATACCTCTGTCTTCACTGACGGCTTCAAGATGGAATCGGGAGGTGGAGCGGGGGTTTTTTCTAAATCAGTAAATTTATCTATTTCTTAAAATTGCCGGAATGCTGCTAGTGCTTTTCAGGCAGAAGTCTTTGCGATACTGCAGGCCTGCAAAATGCTTAGGAAAAGTGGAAGCGAGTGAGATATTAACATTTTTTCCGTAGTCAAGCTGCGATCAAGGTTCTGATGACGCCATGCTGCAGAACCAAAATTAGTCAACTCCTCTAAGGGGGAGATCAAATCTCTTGGGTGTGCGGATGCATTTGTCTGATCTAGGTTTCAGGACATAGGAACATAGAGAGAAATGAAAATGCTGATGAACTTACCAGGAAGGTGACTAAATTGGTATCAGAGACCTTCTACCCGGTCATCGGCATCCCCCTAAAGTGGAATTGCACAACTTATTTCTCAGGAAAGCGCAGAAAAAATGAAGCTCCCTTTCTTCATGTGATTTTTCAAAAACCTTTTGGCCCCGAATACAATAGACAGAGAGTTTAGAAAGTTGTGGGGACTCCACGCCATTCAATTCCCAAACTTGTAGCTGTTTTTGCCGATCATTGAAGGATCGGTACACACGCAGAAAAGCTAGGTTTACCATTCAACCCCCATTAAAGAAGCTGTAGGAATCTTTCAGATACGGAGACTGCTGAGTAATTTCTCTGTAAACATCCGAGTTTTGTAGCTAGACGATTAAGGTGACTGGGTGCTCCTTTCATCGACAGCCTGGAGCAGTGAGCCAATCTAAATCCCATTAATCTTCACCATCTACATCAACAACTATGGTTGACTGTAGATATCTGCCTCTTGGAGGTCTTATAACGGTATCAAAATGGTGCTTTAGTGCTAACTGGGGTACTTAAGGGGTGTTGAATTTTGAAAAAAAAAAAAAAGAAATTGTTTGCTACGTTCTCCTCTGCTGTGGATCCTGGCAATAAACTGATTATTAAAGGATCTATAGGAGTGAAGGGCACATGTGGTGGCCTACGCAGATGATGTAGCAACACTAATAAGCGGAAAATTTCCAAAGACCATCTGCAATATAATGCAAAATGCTTTGAACAATGCAAGCCGTTTGCGGAATCGTAGTCTCGGGGTCAATCCCAACAAAACAGAACGAATCCTACTTACAGGGAAATACAAGTTATCTGCCCTAAAATACTAGACGAATACCACTTGATACCCCAAACAACAGGCCTTTGTAACTCAGCAGAGCTACACTTAAATACATCCTTTACCACAACTTTCCCAACGAAAGAAGATTGGGACAATGGGCTAATGGATAATGGAAGTGTAGTCAGTATCTATACAGATGATTCCAAGCTCAATGAACACGTAGGCGGAGGCTTTCAATCTGAGAAGACAAGTGCCAGTTTTTAATTCTGAACTCAGTCCTTGATTTGTGCACCAAGTGGGATGACGTGGCCAGAATGGAATATGGGCCGCACAAACCGACTGTTGCAACTTAACAGGAAGGACGGGAGAAATCTTTTTGGGGATTTAACAGGGTATTGTCTTAACGACTAGTGCAGAAGCTGTAACGACATTGAAAAAGAAGAGACTGCAGAACACTTTCTGTGAGCGTGCATAGCTCTGGGTTGCTGCTTTCAATTGTCAACACATACGTGATAACATACGCAGCGCCGATCAGGGCAAATGCGAAAAAATCGCGTAAGCAAAAATAATTTTTTTTTTTTGGCCATAAGAGGTTCGTTCAAAAGTTCAGTTCTCAAAAAATGGTCTCCCAAAACAGGATTCCGCGACTCACAAGTATCTGAAATCACCTTCTTTTTCAGTATAAATGTAGTTATCCTGTGAACTACGATCTTTAAAATAAAACAAAAATTTGACAAAATGGCGAAGGTTCAAAGGTGAAAACCCATTTTTTGACCCTTTCTTTTTTGACTTTAAAGGTCTGAAAAAAATACTAAAAAAATTGTTTTCTCCGAATGATCGTAGCTCACACGATAACGATATTCTACGTCCTTTAAATTTTATTTCATCAAAATCGGTTCAGTAGAATTGGCTATATCTGCGTCCATTGCCCATGTGAAGACCATTTTTGGAAGGCTGACAACTTTTTGAACAAACCTCGTATAGCCAAAAAAAATTTTTTTATTTTTTAACAATGGATCAAAAAACAAAATACTGACACTAAAAATAAAAAATCTTTTTTCGTTTTCGTTTTACACGCTTTTCAAGAAACATACAGAAAACACCATTTCAAATGAGACGAGGGCCTTAAATACGCGAAATTGCGCTCAGGGAACGTTGAGGTCGAATGGGTTAAAGTGAAGAAACGTGACAGAACTTTTTGCTTCACCTAATAAAATAAGCAATCAACATTATTTCTCACAAAATGAATTAGCAATGCAAATATTTTCAACCTACCCCACTTCTGCGCTTATTGTTATAGTCAGTATTACAACTACTATTGTTGTACTCAGTGTCGTAGTAATCGCTACTGCATCGGGTATACGTTGGACCTAGTATAGCTTTGACAATACTATCCGGACGATCGTTGATGATTAGCAAATCTGTAGCTTTGCGCGTTAAACGCTCAGCGATCTCCACATCGGAGGGGAACTTCTCCATGAACTTATTTTTGGCATTATATAATGCTATGCAATGAGAAATGAAAATATATATGTTAATAATATGAGTATATACGTACGTACATATGTATGTATTATACACTTACCAGTACCCTTTTTGATGAATTCATCTTTTTTGCTGCATTGGAAAGGAAAAATTTGCTTTGCACTCTTTATATATTCGCTAAAAATACATAAAAAAAAGAGAAAGAGAAATGCAAAATTATTTATAGAATCTTTCGCTTTATCTAACAAATCATTTCCACTTACTAGGCATCTTCTTGGAAAAATTTCACAACGCAATATGGCTTCTTTTTCAGGTGTTTGAGGAGACCTTCTGGTTGGCGCTGCGCGCCGGTCACCTCACCAGGCCACCAGTTGTTGCCCAGCTTCACCCAAACGATGTCGCCATCTTTATAAACGCGATCGTCTGACATCTTTGCAGCGAAGGCGCTTATCTCAATCGGTCAATCAGTCAAAGCACTTCTCACTTGCGTACTCTTAATTTGCTGATTATTTGTTGCAATTTATTTAAAGCGCCACTGTCCTTAGGAGACTCCTTAGAGCAGGATTTCAATGTTTCACATGGTTAGATGTTCTGAAACGATAAAACGAGAAAATAAGTCTCAATGTAATTTATGTAGACTGATATTGATTGATTAGCTACTAAAATTTATGTATAGCAGTGTGCACGAGTATGTGTGTATGTGTGCATTAGGGCGGGTCGATTTAAAAATCGCTCATTGGTCTGTGAAAATCGTATACTAGGGATCAAAATAAGAAACTTTGCCGAAGGAACCATACCTCTAAAACGAATTCTGATGTCCCCGATTTGGGTCGAACGAAAAATCCCACTTTGACCCATTTAGAATGCTCCAATCGAGTCCAAATGTATGACCGAACCCCACTAAATTTGGACGGCCGATCCACCCATGCCAGTGGCACACCCCTGGAACTCCCCTGGGGGTTCCCCATACAATCATTTCAAAATATCACCATTTTTGGCCTTTACATGAGAAAAGAAACTGAAAAGTTCGACCCAAATTGGGGGGCATCAGAGTTCGTTTTAGAGGTATGGTTCCTTCGGCAAAGTTTCTTATTTTGATCCTTAGAATATGATTTTCACAGAGCAATGGGCGATTTTTTTGCCTCCCCACAAAAAACACTAAAAGTTCGACCCATATTGGGGGACATCAAAATTCGTTTTTGAGGGATGGTTCTTTCGGCAAAGTTTCTTACTTTGATCCCTAGAATATGATTTTCACAGAGCAATAGGTGATTTTTTTGATTCCCCACAAATCGATCCGGCCTAGTGTGCATATAAGGTGTAAAATCTAATTATAGCTTCTAAAGTTTAAATTTTTAAAAAGATTCAATTCTGTTTCTATAAATCAAATCTGATAAATCTAGACATTGTCTGAGAGAGGTTTTGAGGCATGGTTCCCAAAATTACAAAGTCGTATTTGCTCTTCTAAAATCGTTTTTTATTTTCTTAGAACAAATGTACTGTTACAAGTTAAGTCTGTTATAGATATGAAATTATAATACTTTTTCAATGAATTTAGTTTTATTTAATCACGTAAATATTGCAAAAAGTTTTGATTTTCATTCGATTGCAGCATTTGAGACTCTTACTGAAATTGTTTGAGACTCTCCAAATTGAAGTCTTCGACGCGCTTTGTTCTCCAATTCCAACCACAAACTGTAGTCCAATGCATTCAGATCTAGACTTCCAGATGGCCAATCTTCTGCGGCTATGAACACAGGAATATTGTTTTTTAGCCACTACTGGGTGGTTTTTGCCTTATGGGTTGGAGCGAAATCCTGCTGTAAGATCCAACGCTGTCCATTGAAGAAAGTACTGCCCAACTGCTTCACCACACGTGCTAGACTTTTGCCCCGGTCTTAACTCTTTTTACGCAGAAATGAGGAGATGTAACGCCTTTACAAGACACTCCTCACCAAACCATTACGGAGGCTGTTTGGTGGCCGCGCTGAACCCTTTTTTGTCGTTTTGCCTATTAAAAGCTTCTTCAACAGTGAAAATTTTCTCATCTGTGAAAAGAATATTTTCGTGGCAGTTGACCGTGTGCCACCTAAGAAGCTGCTCGCACCTGTCGAGTCTAATTTAGTTCAAGCGCGTTGTTAAAAGATGACCAATTGAGCGACGCAAGGTTTTCATGTGGAGATCATCTCTAATCAGTCTCGACACGGCTCTGGTCGATACATTCATTTCCCTGCACATGATATTCTGCTTCCTAAGGAGATTTCTGCGAATTCTTTCTCGAACGGCTTTTATGGCTGCACTGGTCGAACCACGCGAGGACGACCACTTTCTGCTCTGTCTGTCACTTCAGACATTTGGGAAAAACGATTGATCATGCGGTTAAGAAACATTCTCGAAATATTAAGTTTTTTCAGCAATTCGTAAATCTCACTTGCATTTTTATCTCACTTCTGTAATGCAATCGCTGCAATGCGATTTTCCTTAGCTCAGCACTCCATTGTTAAAAAGCGAAACTTGCCACGAAACTCAGTATAATTTACGAGTAGACAAACATACGAACAAAAGCAAAATAACGAAACTTTTTTCTGCAAATTTGTTCTCGCCGTACGCATTGTAAAATTTGTCACAGAATTTATGGCAAGACTAAGTAATTTTTTTTTTTATTTTAAAAATAAAACTAATTTTTAATGGAAAAATATGTCATAAGAATAGTAATAATACACTGAAATCAGACTATAACGAAGCTTAGGTAAAATGGTTGAAGTACCACTCTGACACTCCCCAAGTAGCACTAAAGCCTAATTTTCATACCATTATTAGGCCTCCAACAGGCAGATATCTACAGCCAGTCAAAGATGTTGATTTTAAGGAGAAGATAGATGTGATTTAGGCACTACCCCAGGCTGTCGAAGAAAGGATCACCCAGTGACCTTAATCATCTAGCTGCCAAAACCGGATATTTACAGGAAAAGTGCTCAACAGTGTCTCTCTCTGAAACGTCCCCACAGCTTGTGCAATGGAGGTTAAATGGTAAATTGAGCATTTCTGCGTGAATGCCGATCATCCCATGACGGACAGACACAGCCACGAGTTTGGAAATTGAATGGGTCCTTTGAACTTTTTGAGTTCTTTGCACTGGGGTCAAAGGGTTTTCGAAATAACACATGAAGAAATGGAGCTCCATTCATTCTGCGCTTGGGTATGAGGACTCTGAGATCAATTCAGTCACCTTCCTGGCAAGCTCATCATCAGTTTCATTTCTCTCTATGCTTCTATGCCCTGGAACCCAGATCAGAAAAATGTTACTTGTATACCTAAGGGACTTGATTTGGTTCTGCACCATGACGTCATCAGAGTCTTGATCGCGACTTGACTATCGGAGAAAATGTTAATATCTTCCTCGCTCCCACTTTCCCTAAGCATTTTGCATACCTGCAGTATCGCAAAAACTTCTGCCTGAAAAACATCAGCAGCATTCGGCAATTTTAAGGAAATAGATAAATTGGCTAATTTAGAGAAAACCCCCGCTCCAACTCCCGATTCCATCTTGGAGCCGTCAGTGAAGACAGAGGTACCAGCGGCGGTGCAAATTTCACCTTTGTTCCAATCTTGTCTACTTGGAAAGATTGTCCTGGCACGACTCCACTTTGCGGATAGAGAGATCAGTGCGAAGTTCAGAGAAATACGGTGTTAACTGCCCAAAAATGCTACCATGTTCCTTAAGAGATTACCTCCACAGGCCAACTACCTTTAAACTGATTCCACTTTGAGCAGCGATGGAAATAACGTAAAAATCAAACGAAAATAAGTGCAATACGACATTCAGGGCAGCACAGGCGCATGTTCTACACGCTCCGTTGATGCCAACACATGCAATAGAACCAGTGCGTTGCACATCCAAAGCACGACCTGTGGCTTGAGCCCCCCAAAAACGAAGCTTAAGGGATGCATAAGTATTTCACTATACCAATAGCTTAGACGCAAAAGATCTTTTAGGTCGAACTGTCGGTCATTGGGCACACTAAAGATATTATACAAAAGTTATATTAATAAATCCGTCATAAAGGGACTTTTAAAAACGCGCCTAGATGTTATTGTAAAATAAAAAATGTAAACATTTTGATTATAATATTTCCAGTTTCACTATTTTTATTCAAAATACTTATATGTATATATATATTGCGTTTGTTGTAATAGCATAAACAATCCACAAAAGTGTGTGAGTAAGACGGGTTTTTGAGCCCAATAGCGTTAAACCAGCCTTGAGGCTTTTTTTGCTACCGGCCACTCGAAATCATACCTCTAGACTAAAATTATACAACACACAAGCTCGGACCGAAATGGCAAAAAGAATTATATCCAAAATTTATTATTTCCAAAATAAGTGCTATTTTATACAAACAGCTGGGCTATCGAAAATATTTTACTCAAGTTTTGCGAAAGGTTTGGGAGAATGACTCACTAGCGAATCAGACTTACAGTCGTCATCATCGTACGGCGTGTATCGACCAGAATGTAGCTACTCTGGCTAAGATCCAGATCAACTCGCTATCGAACTTAATAACTGTATATTTCACGCACTAATCTAGAGAGAATTTTGAATTATTTCATTAGAACGTCTCAAAACATCGCTTTTCAGTTTGAGTCTCAAAGTACCTCAAATTCGACTTCCGAAATCATATTTTTTGACGAGGTGCATTAAAACAAATAAAATGTGTGAATCTAAAAATCAGAAAAAATGCACGGTACTCGTATTATCAGATGTAGCTGAGGGGACTTTTCGTAACAACCCTTTGGTTGATTTCGGGCTTAATGCCTACATGAAGCGATAGGAAAAGTTTTTCCAGTAGCAATTGCGACTGCTCAAGCAGACTCTGAAAAAAAAAACCCAACTGCTGTTCGAAATCTTCATAAATCTCTCTATGAGGACAACATTAAGCTTGACACAGAAAAGCGGAGAAGCAGCTCAAATTAATTACCTATGAAGCAACAAAAGCCCACTCCAGGCTTCCTAATTTTCGTCAAACCCCCAAGGCTCTATACGAGTATCATAAGCAAAACAGCTTCCATTTCTAAGTGAAAAGTGAAAGTGCAGATGAACAAGCGAGAACGCGATGACATACGAGTATTTGCAAAGAATTAACTGAAAACACGCAAATAACTTAAATCTGGTCGTATTAACTTATCAAATAAACTTAACGAGAGATTTGTGCACAATAACTCATGCGAAGCAAATGTAATAAATAATATGCAGGTTATTTGCCAACTATGACGTGGAGTCTCAGGTTGTGATCATTCGGTTCATGGCTGCTTTTACTAGTGTATCGAAAAAAAGTATTGAAAACTATATAAATATAACTTAAGAAAGTCGGATGGTACGAATAGTGAAGAAAAAATTATTTAAGGTAATTGTCACAATTTTTGATTAATATTATCTTTAACCGTTGGTAATTTAACAGAATGATGTTTGAAATAATAATCCCAATTTCACTGAGGGCTGACTTAATTCGACCATTGTGAATACTTTAGAAAATAATACACAAATACCGACTGTGACTGTATGTAAACATCACTCAGCTGAGTTTTGTTTATAATTATTGTAATTACCCTGAAGGAAATGTCGATGGATTTTGTGCATCGATTCATCACTATGGATGAGACTTGGGCCTATCACCATGATCCTAAATCACAAACAAGAGGCTAAGGAGTGGTTTGAACCTGGTTCTTCGGCTCCGAAACGAGTTCGTGGCCAGAAATCCGCCAAGAAGGTGTGAGCACCAGATTTTTGGGATCCGAATGGAATTTTGTTGAATTGTTGGCTTATTGCAAACTGGTAAAACAATAGATTCTGAATAATATTTTTTTTGACCAGCTGAATGAAAAAAAGTCGTAAAAACAGATGCAGTTTGCAAAAGAAAAAAATTATTTTCCATCATTGGACAATGGCTAAAATCCACCAATTAAAGTTCGAATTATTGGAGCATCCACCGTATTCACTAGATTTGGCCCCTAGTGACTTCCATATGTTTCCAGACCTAAAAAAAACCGTACGTGGCAAACGTTTTCCATGAAACGGTGAGGTTATAATAGATGTGGAAGCGTATTTTACAACCCACTCAGATTCTCACTTCAGGGATGGAATTCATGAATTGGAATCTCGTTGGAACAAGTGTATTGCTGTTCAGGGAGGCTATACTGAATAATTAAGAGTAAAAGTTACTGAACAAACTAGTGTTCATATAATTAAACTGTTTCCCTTTTTTTTGGTTTGATGCTCTAAAATTAGTCATACCAGGTCTGTTAGAAAAGTATCCGACCTTGTTTATGCATTTCTAACACCTGACAAATTTGAATTACGCGTGCTTGCATAATCAGACCTGTAACCTTCCTCTGCACATCTTCTTCTTCTTAATTGGCGCGATAACTGCTTACGCGATTTTGGCCGAGTTTAACAAAGCGCGCCAGTCGTTTCTTTCTCATGCTAACCGGCGCCAATTGGACACACCAAGTGAAGCCAAGTCCTTCTCCACCTGGTATTTCCAACGCAGTGGAGGGCTTCCTCTTACTCTACTGCCACCAGCTGGAACCGCATCAAATACTTTCGGAATCGGAGCGTTTGTATCCATTCGGACGACATGACCCAGCCAACGTAGCTGCTGGATCTTCATTCGCTGCGCTAGAGCTCATACAGCTCATGGTTCCATCGCCTGCGCTATTCGCCGTTGCCAACGTGCAAAAGTCCAAAAATCTTGCGCAGAATCTTTCTCTCAAATACTCCAAGCGTCGCTTCGTCGGATGTTGTCATCGTCCGAGCTTCTGCGTCATACGTTAGGACGGGCATGATGAGAGTCTTGTAGAGTGTTAATTTTGTTCGTCGAGAGAGGACTTTACTACTCAATTGCCTACTTAGTTCAAAGTAGCACTTGTTGGCAAGGTAGATTCTACGTTGGCTACGTTTCAAGGCTGGCATTGTTATCGGTGTTAACGCTGGTTCCTAAGTATGCCAAGTCCTTGACAACCTCGAAATCATAACTGTCAACATGGACGTGAGTGCCGATACGCGAGTGCGCCGACTCTTTGTTTGATGACAGGAGGTACTTCGTTTTGTCCTCGCTCACCACTAGACCCATTCGCTTTGCCTCTTCATACAGTTTGGAGATGGCAGAACTAACAGCGCAGTTGTTAAGGCTGATGATGTCGATATCATCGGCATACGCCAACAATTGTACGCTCTTATAAAAAATTGTGCCTGAGCGATTAAGTTCTGCGGCTCGTACGATCCTCGCCAACATCAAGTTAAAGAAGTCACGCGACAGCGAGTCACCAGTCCTAGTCTAATATATAAGTATAATCATATTCCATTTTTATGCTTTCCATAAAAAAGTTCTTCCGTTAAATAAGCTCCAGTGATGACCTACTAAATGGAAAATTAAAAAAAAAAGTTACCTGAAATAGCATTGCAATTCATAAGAAATATATTTTACTGCATGCTAGAGACTAAATACTTCTTACGACCATGGAAAATTGCTCAAATTACCGCCATACCCAAACCGGGAAAAGATGCCCACAAAATTGCCTCATATCGACCCATCAGCTTATTAGCAATACTTTCAAAAGTGTTCGAAAAAATATTGTTCGATCGACTAGAATTAATTCTGACAGCGAAACAAGTGATACCAAGCCAACAATTCGGATTTAAATGGCAACACTCAATAGTCCACCAAATCCACAGAATTGTCAACAAAATACTTAACGATATGAATGACAAAAAAATATTATGTACATATATGGCCAAACTTTATCGTACATCTGACTATACTTGGGCATTGCAACTTTTGACAAGGTTTGGATAAAAGACTTTTGCATAAGCTCCATCAAATCTTTCCACAAAACTATTATGAACTTTTGAAGAGCTGCCTAACTGATAGAAAATTGTGTATACGATTTGGTGACGAATATTTCGATATCTTGCTTTGCTTTTTGCTTGTTCTATGAATTTTCATGTACATCTTGTTATTTTTATTCCCCTTATATTGTTTTTGTACTGAAAATAAATAAATAATATATAGGAGCGTCAACAAAAAAAGTGTCTAATTGAAGGCTTTTAAAAACTCTACTTCACATTTAATAAAAAAAATTACAGTTTACCCCATGCGTTCTATATTTTTTGTTTTGGAATTAGGTTTCAGGTGTCCAACAATACAAAAAATCGCGTGGATTTTTGAGTATCCGGATTTCAGTGTCCGCTACTGTATATTTAAGAATTAATATTTTCAAGTTCAACCTTGATTATTATTTTCGAAAACACCCAACAGAGAGTGCATACATCTCGTATATGAATTTAATAGGACAAGAAAAGGCCATATATAGAACATACGTGCAGACGTCCTTGATAACATAGGTGAAAGTTGATGGAATTTATAGAGTCTCGATTTCAATACATATTTATTAATTTATTGTTTTCTTTGTGTCTGCGCCCATAATAAATTCTTTAAATGCATTTGGATGATAATGACTGGAAACTCACTGAAACATCTGCACCATCACGAACAAACATAAGTGATATAAAGTAATATACATAATACAAAACGACCAATGCATACTCCCAATTAAAAGAAAAATATACGATTTTAGTAATTGTAGATTTTTTCAATTAGTTTCTTCAAACTACACCACTATTTCGGGTTAATTTAAAGCCCATTGCTGCCAAAATGCCTCTATACAACTTTGCGCTTCTGATGATACTCAGCTATACTACTCTCGCCCTTTTGATCTAGGAAAACATTTAGGGTTTAAACTATTGGGTTGTCCGGAAAGAAATTGCCGATTTTTTAAAAGAAAGTAAATACCTTTTTATTAAAATTTAAAATGAACTTTAATCAATTATATATTTTCCATTTTGCTAGATAACCTTTTGCCACATTTGAGGCAAATTTATTATTCCGAGTTCATAGAACTTCTGGCCTTTATTTGCAAAAAACTGAAGCAAGTGCGATTTTATAGCCTCGTCATTGCCGAAAGTTTTACCATTTAAGGAGGTCTGCAAAGACCGACACAAATGGTAGTATGATGGTGCAATGTCAGGGCTATATGGTGGATGCATCAAAAGTTCCCAGCCAAGCACTCTCAGTTTTTGGCGAGCGGCCAAAGATGCGTTGTCCTGATGAAATATGACACCTTAACGATTGATCAATTCTTGTCGCTTCTCGTTGATGGCTGTATTCAATTTGTATAATTGTTGGTAGTAGACATCCGTATTAATCGTTTGGTTCCTCTGAAGCAGCTCAAAATATACCACACGCTTCCAGTCCCACCAAACTGACAACATAATGTTCGTTTGGTGAATATCAGCCTTTGAAGTCGTTTGTGGCGCTTCATCATGCTTGGACCATGCTCGTTTTCGATTGACGTTATTGTAAACAATCCATTTTTCATCACCAGTGATAATCCGCGTTGATTCGGTTTGTTAAATGAATTTCTTTCATTTCATGTGGTACTCAAACATCAAGCTTTTTTACCACTCCAAGACTCTTTATATGCTCATGAACGGTTGATTTTGGTATTCTTCAATCGCAAAGTTACATGACGATCCAATTTTGCGGCCTCCATATTAAATTTGACGCCAAACAAACAAAATTACGCCCACTTTTTTTTCTAAAGCAAGTTAAACGTGACAGCTAATTACTGTCAAAAGAAAAAATTAAAGTAAATAGTCAAAAGCTGTTCAAAACAATTATCAACGCTGTCTATATGTAAAATCGGCAATTACTTTCCGGACAACCCAATAAATCATTATCTATTAGGTCCGAGACGGAATTGCTGCGGGACAGCGGGTAAAAAGCTGGCGGGTGGTGATTAGCAGATCCACTTCCGTCGGAAAATTCAGTCGGGTAAACACAACTGCGACGGAACGGTTACGAGCTAACATTTTGTGGTTACAATAAAATTAATTTTGTAGTGAAATGCTTTCATTTGCTATATTTGTACTCTGTATGGCGAAACAACAACCTGAGTTCCAGTTTGAAGGTTAAGCTCTTCAAGCCGAATGTACCTGGAAAAACAGCACCGCTATAATCAATCGCTTACAAGTTTTTGCCAACCGCTATCTAAGGAGTATACACCGAATTTTTTGACCAAAAATAATGCCAAACAAGGAATTGGTCGAAAAAGCAAACATGGAGCCGCTAGACATTTGGATAAGAAGGCAGAAATGGAAGTGGATTGATCACACCTTACGCAAGGAAAACGCTAATATAGCGAAGAAAGCAATGGAATGGAACCCACCCACAGCGAGAGGAAGAGCGCCTGACAGGCCAAGCGAAAATTCGAAAAGAATTGTGGATCACCAGACGGCTCAACACGGGTGAAGCTGGAAGCAGGTGAAGGCGTTATCCAGTAATCCGACAAGATGGCGCGTAGGTGTTGTTGGTGCCCTATGGCCTATTAGGGATTCAAGGAAACAATGGTAATGATGATATTTGTGAAACAACTCGTTGAAGCCCATTGTTACAAAACAACAACATCTTTCTAAATTAGCGATATTTGGGGTGTTTTCTTCTGCAAATCGAATATTATTTGCCTGCTGTTGCTTGTAAACAAACAAATTCATCAAGTAATTAAAACAACAACTCCAAGTATTCAACCCGTCGGAGAAAATAGAAATGAATCTAATAATGGAAAATAGTAGAACAACGGCATATCAAAAATGATTTTTACAAATGTCGCTATTGTCATCTTTTATTTTTTCCCCATAGTTTAAGGATCGAATTAAGCTATCGTAAAAAATTATTAATAAATTATATGAAATTAATTTTTTATCATTTTGTTATTTTTGGAAACGTCCAGGTGAAGCACTTCACCTTACTACATTTAAAGTGATGTTAAGGTCATACTTTGTACGAGGAAATATAAAGTGTTATACATTTTCGGAAAGTTTATTTTTTTGCAGATTATTAAAAAATTAATATGTCTTCAAATTTCTTTTAAAATTAGTACAAAAAACAGTTTCAAATAACATTAGTTAAAAAAAAAGGTTTTTTAAGTTTATCGAAACTTTCAACAGTTACCCACGCCTCCCACGTATAAAATTTAAGTGGGATTTACAACTTTATTATTGGTAAGAAACATTTATAAAAATTGGCTGCGGATTCTTGCGATTTTCAAAGTTATTGACGAGGTGCATTAAAACAAATAAAATGTGTGAATCTAAAAATCAGAAAAAATGCACGGTATTATTAGATGTAGCTGAGGGGACTTTTCGTAACAACCCTTAAAACATTAACTGTGTTAAACGTAGTTCGGCGAGGTTACTTTCGTTAGAAAATCTCAGTTCAGAATCACTTCCAAATACCAGACGACAGGAACAGGACGTGTCAGCCAGCGTTAGGTAAGGATATTCTAACTTTAGTGTATTATTGTATGTATCGTTAATGTATATTGAAATACAAATAAATTATTGATAACGACAAAATACTAATACATTTTCTTTATTCGATGATTACAGTAACCTCTTTCTTCTCCCTTTTCCACTTTGCTTTTTTTCTATACGAGTATTACTTTTACTCGCATATTAACTTTCTTTTATTGCTAATTTTACTAATTTCATAGTACAAGTGCTAATTTAAGTTAATTTTTTCAATTCAATGGTCAAATATGTGCATTGAAAAGACTTCATATCTTATCGTGCTTTCGGAAATAAGTAAATAAAACTGTATATATAACTACATATAGACACAGAATATGACACCCTTTGAAGTTTTTGAAGAATGCCACTAATAATAATAATGCCGTCCTTCTACACGCCCCATATTGATTTCATGACTTCCGAGGGTAAAATATTGAACTTCATTTAGTATAAGGTGACCAGATGGCAATACTAGTTTTTCCAATTACAGCGCACGCTCGATAACGTGAACGCTCTAAAGCGTGAACAGCCCAAAACGTGAACAGACATTTTTGTGCATTGACTACTCTAAAATGTGAACAAACCCAAAAAGCTCTATAACATGAACAATAAACATTACAATTATTTGAATGTAGTTTACATTAATCTCAAGTAATTCTGAAATCGGGAAACCCCCTAATTATAAAATAGGCATTTTATTCGTAATTGCATGTAAGCAGTAAAATATATCAGTCGAGCTCTTTATCGTTGGTTTATCCGAATGCGAGATAAAAACTGGCCAGTAAGTGCTCTAATGTTGAAAGAAAAGGCAAAAATACTGCATGCAAAATTTAAAGAAAATGAAGCGAGCTTCTTCGCTAGTGATGGATGGCTCCAAGGATTCAAGAAGAGGTACGGTATTCGTCTTCTTAAAATATCAGGCGAAAAACTGTCTTTGCAACCTCAGCTAGTGGATCCGTTTAAAGTAAAACTTAAGGGGGAAGCTGGTCTAGAATTTTGAATTTTTTTTTGTCTTTAAAGGTGCTTTCGGGTCTTAGAAATAATATACCAAATGAGGGATGCCAGCAAAAATGTCTAAATGCCCAAATTTTTCATTCGACGGCGGCAGTGCCTCGCAGGTATGCCCCGAACGCTACTTACAATTTTAAACGCGTTTTTTTTCGAAATCACTTTTTTTAAACTGGCCGAAGACATAACTCGAACAAATCTTTACCGATTCTTACGAAATTTTGACAATACATTCGAAATACCTTTCTCCGGAGACGTACGTAGGATTTTTTATTTATATTACATAGTTTTTTTTTTAATCAACAATTTTATGTCGTTCTTTATAGTGAAAATTGTAACTTTTTGTTCAAACGTGCACCATTTCGCGAAAAAACAAAATATCGAAAAAATCCTACGTACGTCTCTTTCTGTTGTTATATAGAAACTAAAAAAATTTTATTTTTTGATCCAGGACAAAAATTAAGGAGTTTACGTCTTCGGCAATGGACCCACTAGAAAAAAAGGCGCCTTAGGAGAACTGCTGGACAGCGGCCATTTTGAAATTAATTCAGACGAATTTTGTATTTGTACCATGAAAGCTATATTATTAAACCTATTTCACAGATTTTCGATTGATTCCTTTGTTGAGTCAAAATAAATTCATAAAATATGCCCATTTTTTGCGCTCTAGACCAGCTTCCCCCTTAAAGCTAAAATGGCCTAATTGCAGTTGTGCAACGATCAGTTATATAATGCTGATGAGTCGGGGTTATTGTGGAGGCTTTTGCCAGAGAAAACGTACGCGTCAAGTTTGGAGAAGAGAGCCCCAGGGGTAAAGGCCGAGAAGCAGCGAATCACGTTTTATGCTGTTCAAACGCCACTGGATCCCACAAGCTTAAGCTTTTGGTAATTGGAAAGGCGAAGAATCCACTCTGCTTTAAAAACTTTCAGTGCCCCACCGACTATAAGAGCTCGAAATCCGCCTGGATGACGTCGGATATTTGCAAGCAATGGTTTCATGAGTCATTTGTTCCACAGGTGAATATTCCTTTTAAGTTTTGTCCGTTTTTTAAGGTCAACTGGTTGTTTTTAAAGGTTACATCATTTTTAAAGAAGAAAGCCTTACCAATTAAAGCTTTCCACCTAATCGACAACGCTCCTTTTCACCCAAATGAAGCTGAACTGAGAACGGAAAATGGGCAAATTTCGGCAAAACGTTACTCCCCTCATTCAACCGATGGATCAGAATGCAATAAAAATCACTAAGTTGCATTACAGAAACAGACTTCTAGGTTCAATAGCATCAGACTTTGTCGCGATTTGCTCGAGTCGTTGAAAAAAAATTAACTTAAAAACAGCTATAAATCTTTTAGATGCGGCTTGGTTCGCGTTGGTGAAGCAACATTAACTAAGTGCTGGAACAGTATTTTAAATTTTGCGGTAAACAATGATGATCCCGAAGATAATGTTCCGTTGGCGTTTTTAAAAGAAAAATGGGAAGCTGAACTTCGCACCTTGATGAGCAACACCGTCGATCTCCTTAGTACTTTAAATCCTGAGGTTAGTTCGTGTTCGCAGATATGCTCAAAGATATTAATGTATGTGGGTTACTGAAGAAACTTTTTTTCATTAAAAATTTCAGATTAAATTCACGTTGCCAGCCATTCATGAATGGAACGAAGATATCGAGGAGGTCAATGCAGATGACGATCATCTACAAGAGGACGAATCCGATAATGACAGCGTATTAGAGCAACTGGAGAAAATTAAGCCGACTGAAGCAGTTGAAATTTTCAACAAGGCGTTAATATGGGCTGCTTATGAAGACGTCTATCAAAATGACATGAGTATGCTAAGACGGTTAAGGGGAAAAGCTGTGCTTCAAGTTTTAGAAAAACAGAAGATACAAAAAAAGATGACTGATTTTTTAAATAAAACCATCGTATGACTTAATTTTCAATTAATATGTAACGAAAATAAGAATAAAATGTAAATTTAAATGTGAAAAAATATATTTACTTAGTCCTTTTGGCCATTCCAGAACATGAACACTTTTGTTAACGTGCACTGCCTTGGTTTGAATTAGTTCACGTTATCGAGCGTGCGCTGTATTATGTTTCAACAACTGGGAAGTGACCAATTACACCCAGCCAGCAAAAAATCATATGCCAATGTTGGCTCAGCGACTAAGTAAAAAGGCAAATTGCCACAAGAGTGCAACCCAGCATCAATGCATCCACAAAGATTAACTAATTGTGCGGTTTATGGCAAGATGGCATCCAAATGAGCAAAAATACACCCTTACCGTTTATTATCTTCCTATGGTTGAACACCAACCGCGGGCATAAAAAAATCAAATGATAGAAAAATAGTTTCTAATAACTTTTGCCCCACACCTGACAAAGGCCAACTTTTAACCGTATTTCAGTCATGAAAATATTTCTCATAAAAACCATCTCGCATTCGGAGGACTGACTGTACAGACTGTAAGGCCCTTCCTTCACCTGTTGAACGATATCAATACACACACTGCGAGTAAAGAGAAAAAGTTCGATCTGAAAACCCAACAAAGATGTATACGATAAATTGCTATTATTACAATAGTTTGTGTGTCCATAAATCGATTTTTATTGCTTTATTTCTATTTTGAATTGTTGCTAACCTATTATCGAAATTCCACAATTTTTCATTATCTGCATTTGTTATCAATAAAAGTCAGGTGCTATGGCTAGAACTTTCATTCCGAGTGTCGTCTTCTGAAGTCTTCGAACAGCTTGGGAAAGAGCGAGAGAGAGAGAGAGAGCGGATGAGGAGGTAAAAGATGGGTTTTATGAGTTAGTGTGTGTGTTTATTTACTTTATCGGTGGGCTCGGTGGGCTAATGCGGAATAGTCTGCCACTTCTTGACTGATTAACGCCAACTGTAGTCCCCCAGATTATCACCGCATGATAGTAAGTCATGCGGACTATCAAGCAGACTGTGAATAGCGCAACCTGCTATTGCGAATTTCATTGCATCGTATTGGCGAGGGAGACAATAAAGCAACCCTTATTAATAACATAGACAAAAATATGTTAGTTAACATTATTAACACTATTTGTGCATGTATCTTTTGCCTTACAGAGCCAATATCCAAATTTTCCATCGAAAACATAATTCGGCACTAATCTTGTGTACATATTTTTGTATGTGGGATGTGGGTATTCAATTTCAATGAAATTTTCCATGCTTGGAGTATAGCTCATTTATTTGCTTCATTATCAATACACACATACATACATACGTCCAACAAAGTGAGCAAGCAGATTATATTACATTCACGACGCACGCGCATATGATTAGTCAGTTCATTGTGGGGCAGACAATGGGTAAAAAAAAAAACAAAAAAAAAAAAAATACAAACATATGGAAAAAAAAATTCGCACTTACGTCCCTTATTAAAAGTTTGGTAAAGCTTCTGCTTCCATTCGTAGTGTGTATCTTGACGCTGTCATACGAATGGAGAGTCCTACAGTTGTATGCCACCTTCAAACGGTTAATGGATTTTATGATAATTTTTTCATGGCAGAATTACCTCCAAAGGTTCTCCATTGCCTGCCATGAAGCAACCGCTTAAAAAACGTTTTAGACTTTAAATGCCCGCGTTTGAGATCGAATCCAAAAAATACTATATGTGCCGTTTAGAGGCCTCATATCCGCTCTCGCTCTCGCTACCGCGTTTTGCGTTCCCTGCTACACCACTCATCTGCTCAAGTTCAGAGCGGTAGCGACAGTCAAAATGAAAACTAGAAATTAGCGGAGCAATTTCCATCACTGATCGGCTGTTGATTGCCTGTTTTGTTTCTTTTGCAGAAATGATCAGAGTTGTGCTAAGAGGTTGGATTTTTCGGTTATTATTATCAGTGCTATTGGCATTCGTGGCCAATATGAGCGGATATTGTTGATCGCGAGCCATCTTTGAAAATTTAATAAGTCAAATGCTAAAACTAGGAGTATCTATATCAGCGAATATTGTTAGTCCCATGATTTCGGGATATCGCCGGTATCCTGATATATATACATATATCCTCGAAAATTCAGTCTAATACTAAACCTAGTGATACCGATATCAGTGGGTATTGTTAATCCGATTTCGATATTTTTCATTCTTGAAGTTTCAGTAAGTATTTTATAAAAACGGCCGCCGTAGCCAAATCAGTTGGTGCGTGACTACGACTCGGAAATGCGTAGGTTCGAATCTTCGTGCATGAGACCCCTAAATGATTTTTTTTCTAATAGCGGTCGCCCCTTGGCACACTATGGCAAACCTCCGAGTATATTTTTCCCATGCAAAAGCTTCTCATAAAAAATATCTGGCGTTCGGCTTAAAACTGTAGGACTCTCCATTTGTGGAACAACATCAAGACGCACTCCAGAAAGCAAAAGAGGGTAGAGTTTGCATGGACATAGGTACCTCTGTGTTAACCGACGGATCCAAAACGGAATCTGGAGTTGATGCGCGGGTTTTCTCTAAATCAGCCAATATTTCAGTTTCCCTTAAACTGCCGAAAGCTAGTAGTGTTTTTCAAGCAGAGGTTTTCGCGATCCTGCAGGCATACCAAATGCTTAGGGATCGCTGTTGAGAGGGAGACATAAATATCTTTTACGGATAGTCAACCTGAGACCACGGCCCTGTCGTCACCATGCTGTAGCTCTTTTCAGGTCAACTCCTGTGTTGAGGAGATCAAACACCTCGAGCGTGCAGGAATCATTTATCTTATCTGGGTTCCAGGGCATAGGAACATAGAGAGAGATGAAATTGCCGATGTGCTTGACAGGAAGGGATCGCCAGAACCAGTTTTAGTTGTGCCCATCTCAGACATCGGTGCCCACTAGACCGTTGTTAAAGGGAAACTGCACAATTTATTTCTTCAAACAGCGCACACAGATGGAGTTCTATCTTATCGTGTGCTATCTCAAAAACAGTACGACAGAAGCAGGGCGCTTAAAGTGCTGGGGATCCCCCGCTATTCAATTTTCAAACACTTAGCGGTGGTCTCCGGTTACCGGGTGATCGGAATTCATGCGAGGAAGTTTGGATTCCCGTACAACCCCCATTGCAGAAGCTGCAGAGAAGGAGACTGTTGAACACTTTCTTTACAAAGGTCCGGGTCTGGCGACTAGGCACTTTAGGTTCCTTAGTGTGTGTTTTGTGGATAACCTGGGGCAGTTATCCATCCTAGATTCCTTTTCCCTCCTCCACCACATCAACAGTACTGGATGGGTATAGATAGATTTTCTTCCTTTAAGTTTTGAAATTTTTTGCAGGTAGTGGTCTGTATTAGGTTATCAAAATGGCACTCCAGTGCTACTTGTCTTCTCAGTCCGGTGCAACTACTACATTTTCAGGACGAACAGACTCTGTAACTCTTATTTTAATAACTATTTGTTTACAATTACGCATTGCATGGAAGTGCGGATGGATTTTTTCGGTATTTTGATAATCTTTTTTTTTGGTTTTGTTGTTTTGTTTATTTGTTTTAATTAACATTTTTTTTATATGCAAAAAAATGCTAATTTTTTTCGCCACTATAGTGAGCTAACTCTTCAATGATTTTAAGAAAAATTTTACCTTCTCGTGCATTAAATACTAAAATGAAACAACAAAAAATATTTTTTGTTTTTTAAGTTTGGATCTTTATTGAATACTTTACTTGCAACAACTAACTAATAAAATAATTATAAAGCATCTTTTACTTTCTCATTTGATTAAAATCATTTCTTATAAACTTATAGAATTTACTTACCTTATAGGATAATATTACGAAACGATCGACCAAAATATTTATACTTAATTTGTTTGATATTAAAACAGAATTTCTATAGGGGAATTTTCAGTTTTTGTCTTGAGTTCCTTTTCCAATTCCAAATTCCAAAAAATTTACTATCTACATATGCCGCCTTTCCTCATTTAACATGACTGGTCGAAAACGGTTTACCAGCGTCAATAAAAAATGTAACACCTATGGCAGAAGATGCCTTAGGTATTGGCTTCTAGGGAAGACACATTCAATTTGCATCAGTATTTATTTTGATCTTGAATATGTATGTATTTTTTTTTTAAGTTGATATCAACTCCGAGAAATATATCTAAGGGGATTTGTGTGTTGTTGTTGTAGCAGTTTATAAAACCCTATCAAGTACGGTGGAGTCATCAGTCGTCGTCGTCTATCTCATGTAATGGTAGACCCAAGAAGAAGACTGCTCCGACATGGAGCGAACATAGGGGAAGGGATGTCACATGAGTAGGTTGTGGTGGGTGTTAGTGTCTCTATATTCAGGACATAGTATATGAGTATGCTCGAGTCAAATCTTTATAGGTAAAAGTTGAACCTGCTACAGTATCCAGCACGTAAGTGGATTAACGCGGGTTTCACGGGGTAGCTGAAGCTCTTGGTCTGCTATAGTTAGTTGGTGATTGGACTACGATAACAGCTTTCGAGAAGCGAGAGTTCACGAAGGTGGTGAAGGAGGCTCGGTGAATGTTGTTGATGGCCGGTCTATATGCTATAGGGTTCAGTGGTTTTTATTCAAATGTCTGAAGCTCCTAGGAGGTGACACAGCCTCCATCAAGTGAGACCCACGGGTGAGAGTGTTACCCACAGCTCCTTAACAAGAAACATACACACCTCACTGTGAAGATGTCGACTTCAGAAGACATCCAGTCGCTGTCTTGATTGTCCTAGTCCCCGGCGCCCAAATGCGCGTTGCATAATTTAAAACCGGCCAACCTTGTTGTCGTTTCGGATCGTAGAAGCGATCATGTTTTTTATGAGCTGAGAAGGAGAACAAACAATCGAAGGTTATATTAAATAACTTTCGATTGTTTACAAACAAAATTTACTCCCAGTTGTAGTTTGTGTTTCCTCGCTCAGATGGTTGCAAGGCTCGCCACGGATTTAGTGGAAGAATGTGCTAAGCTCCTCGTAGTGAAGAAGCGAGAAAGATCGGAAGAATAACGAACTACTTGGGAACACAAGTCATCAATGTAACTGCTGAGCAGTAATATCGATCAAACGTCAGTCTAAGAGATCAAGGAGCTATGTGTCTCTATTTTTTATAAGAATATACATTTTGTTTTTTCCAAAATATATGCTGAATACATGAACATATTAAGAATTAATGCAGAAGAAGAATCCCGTCAGAGTCTGCTGATTATCACTTCAGCAGTACTTCTTAAAAATATGGTATATGGGGAATATTTTAAGCTGTTACAACAACAGAAACGATGATGAGGGAGAATATATTTGGAGGGCCATAACCCGTTCTCAATCGACCGAAGTCCAGCGGCGAGAGGCAGCAACTGCTTGTAATGTTGTGCTGATTGATGATGAGGTGATTTCTCCAACCCAAAAGAATTTAGGTGTTCTTTAGCTTCCTGTAGTCAGCAGCTGTACATGCAACGTTACACGGTCCGAAGGGGTAATGATGTATTGAACGATGAGTTAAAACCTTCTCAGCATTTGCGTCTCAGCTCTTGCTTCAAGCTTAGTTTTAGTTAGTTTTCACTGCAGTAACACTTGTGAAGGGCACAGGACGCAAATCAACAATCATAGAAATAATGACACTTCTGAGGATTTTACGGCGGTGTATTTCTGTTGCCTGCGGAACTGTTCAAATGATACGCAGTGTTTTTTCAACTACTTAAATATATATCGGGTGTTTTTTTAACTGCATGAGAACTATCGATATCGATAACTCAGTTTGACAGCTGAGAATTGCAATTGCATTGTGTAGACATTTCTGTCCAGTAAAGTATGGCAACTCATTATTAATCGTTTAACGCCAGAACAACGCTTCCAAGTTCAACTTGTAGAAGTTTACTTAAAAAAAAATAGTATTAATAAATCTGTTCGCGAAGTTCATAGAGCGAATTGTTGAAGGAAGACGCCAAAATGTCGATTCGAGGTCCGAACTTTGGCGAAGTTCATAGAACACTGGCGGCATCACCGGTCCTTATTTATTTCGAAATGAGGAAGGAGCTGCCGTAACGGGAAATGGCAAGTGCTATCGGGCCATACTGACCGAGTTTATGTTTCCAAAAATTAATTAGCAAAACATAACCGACATTTGGTTCCAACAAGACGGGGCATCTCGCCATACAGCGCGTTTAAAAATCGATTTGTTGCAATATTCAAGCCGCTATTGACGCCATACGGACAGATTTAGTCAAAAATTGGACTGATCGAATGGAATATGCAACTCGCAGCCGCGACGAACATATATCGGATATCATATTCAAAAAATAAATACCTTGAAATTATCTACCAGATTGTTATAACAACAAAAAAAACCCTTGCCATAAAAATCTTTACAATAAAAAAAGTTCATGCCAACAATATTTTTGTTTTGTATTATCATTTTAAGTTTACAAGCTCTTAAACAAAGATCCAAGATATATCATTTAAAAATCTCAAGCTCTTAAAAAACACCTGATATATATCATTTAAAGTTCTGAAGTTCTTAAAAGACATCATTTTAAGATCTCAAGCTCTTAAAAAACACCCGATATCTTCCATTTAAAGTTCTTAAGCTCTTACAAAAATACCTGATATAGATCATTTAAAGTTCTCAAGCACTTAAAAAACATCCGATACATATCATTTAATGTTCTCAAGCTTTAAAAAAAATACCCGATATATATTATTTAAATCTCTCAAGCTCTTAAAAAACACCTGATATATACCATTTTAAGTTTTCAAGCTCTTAAAAAAACACCAGATATATATCATTTAAAGTTCTCGAGCTTTTAAAAAGCCCCCGATATATATCATTTAATGTTCTCAAGCTCTTAAAAAACACCTGATATCTACCATTTAAAGTTCTCAAGCTCTTACAAAAACATCCGAAACATATGTATATAAAATTTTAAGTTTTCATGCTCTTCAAAAACACCCGATACATATCATTTAATGTTTTCAAGCTTAAAAAAAATACCCGATATATATTATTTAAATCTCACAAGCTCTTAAAAACACCCGATATATACAATTTTAAGTTTTCAAGCTGTTAAAAAAACACCCGATATATATCATTTAAAGTTCTCAAGCTCTTAAAAAGCCCCCGTTATATATCATTTAATGTTCTCAAGCTCTTAAAAAACACCCGATATATATCATTTTAAGTTCTCAAGCTCTTAAAAAAAACACCCGATATATATCATTTTTAGTTCATCATTTTGAGTTCTCACCCGATATAATTAAGGTTATCTTTAACATCGCTTTGCATTTTTTCATTATTTTTGTAATTGAAAGCGGTCTCACATTGGAAGAAGCAAATCAACTTAAGCTAACTTTTAGATATCGGACTAACTTTTAGATGGACAACATTTCAGGTGAGGGGTAAATAAATAAAACCATAAACGGTGTGTTGTGTCTTAATCATTTGATAGTTTATTTGGGATTCAGTACATGAAGCTTTGAGTTTATTTAATGACAAAAAATATACTTACAAAGTTAATTTAAGTTTGTATTAGTTTACAACAATAAATTTTATGTAGGGTATGTTTGAGTTCGTAGTGTTCGGTTGCTTGCTACTAAACAGTTTCAGCCTAAAGTCTTCTTACCTCTGCAAATATTATTTAATTAAAGTAGAATAAAATTGTAATAGCTTTAATAAAATAACAAGCATTAACAAAATAGCTGTTATGGAAAATATATTTAAAACAGTAAACAAACTAATGTGTTTTACAATCATTTTAGTACATACATTTAAGTTTACGCTTAACAGATCTTCTTAACTTTTAACTCTTCACGTAAATATATTGAATACGATAATATATTTTAAAATATGTGTGCATGTGTTTGTGTGAGTGTATGTGTTATTTTTATTTTTTGTTTTTTATATATTTTTTGTTTTTTATTTTTTGCTTTTTAAATAGCTCGTAAAGTAGACAAAAAACATCCTCTCACAAATGCATACTACGACATACATAAGTACATATCAATAGAAATATTGGCATTTAGCTAAAATTATTACAAAATCGAGTCCAGTCATATCCAAGTTGCAAATAGTAAACTTTCGTGTCATAAACTTTTTAGAACATTCGACATCCCTACTAAGTTGTGTTAAAAAAGTACCTATGCAAATTCACCATCAACTATCATTTACATTTCAATCAAAATCATCACTTAATTTCAGTTCGAGTGCTATGCATATTTATGTGTTATGTATATGCTTCCTTATGCTCAGTTTAATCTTATAACGTATTGAACCTTTGAAGGTGTGCTAGCAGTCCTCTCTTTAGTGGTGCGCCGGGTTGCCGTCAGAGGTGGGCGTTGTTGTTTGCGGCCGCATCGTTTGAGCCCACAACTACACCCTCCGTGACCACCGCCAATCCATTGCCCACAGCTCTGGTACTGCCATTTGCCGTGGTGACATCGTCACCTACAATCAAAACCTTACCCACGCCATCGGGTGCCACCAATTCACCACTCAATCCGTCCATACCTAAGGACACATCGCCGGGTATTTTCGGTTTTGGACGATGTGTATCGACCGCGTCGATGGGCAGCTTAATATGCTCCACCTTACAGCCATAAGCTACCGGTGTCAACTTGATAACCGTATGCAACGGCACAAATAGGTATGGCAACTCATCGGCAGACTTGTCGAGGAAGTAGGCAAACAAGCAGCGCAATACAGCTTGATGTGACACTACCAACACATTACCTTGACGTTCCAATTCCATTATGACCGGCTCGAGACGTGCTACCAAATCCTCATAACTCTCGCCCCGTGGATAACGATATGCAAACTTATTGATATCGCGCGCTTTGAACTCCTCGGGGAATTTCTCTTTTATCTGCTCATAGCTCATCTCCTCGCAATGACCAGCATCAATTTCATTGAGCGCCTTCCAACGTTCCTGTGGTGCTTTCACATCCGCCACCGTTTGTATGGCACGCTTCATCCATGAAGTCCACACACGCAGCCCATCAATATGCTGCTGCTCGATGTATGAGGACAATGCCGCGGCGTACTGCCGTCCTCGTTCACTCAGATTTGAATCGCCACCAATCAATCCCTTTAGATTATGTTCACTTTCGCCATGACGCGTCAAATAAATAGTACGAGGTGTTATGTGCGTGTTCATTAAGTAGTAGACGATACGCGATTCTACATGCCCCTCGTTGTTGTACACTACGGTTTTCTTGCCGGCGTTATAGATTTTCAAAAAACTTAGATGGGATTCTGTCTCCTCGTCAATCGGTTGGTAGCGTTCCTCGTAGTGTTCGATGCGCTGCAGGAAGTCCCGCACCACAAGTTCCGTATTCATATTGATATAGTCGGGTGAGCTCACCTTTACCTCCTTAATATTTTGTTCAATAATGCTAGGATCGTCACAAATCGATTCGACAAAGAACAAACGGAAATTGTGCTGCTTCACTACAGTATCGTAGATCAGCTGCCGACGATCGCTTGTCGAGTTTGTCGCATCAAAAACTGCGACACTACCCAAGCCGCTCAACAGCCATTCACAGGAATCGTGAAGTGCCTGATTTGCACAGCGCGCCCGTATTGCCATGGCAGCCTCGTTGTCGGCACGGAAAAACTCATGCGACTTGTAGGCGGTGGTCGCACAACGACGATATTCACCCAAATTGAAAACGCGCGTCGATATGCCTATCCAGTTTAAGTAGCGTGCCAATTTTTTCGATATAAAGGTTTTACCGCGTGCCGGTAAGCCCACCATGGCGATGACGTGCGGTGTAGTCACATCGGTTATGGCGCGTTCACCACGCACCGGAAAGGGTTTAGTCATCACCGTTTCGGACGTGGGCGGCAGTAGTTTACGCAACTCGTCAGACATGACGCTCGGACAAACATGCAGTTCGTTCTCGATGGCAAGATCGGCCGTTTTCTTAAGTTGATTGAGCGAGGTGGTACGCACGCGGAGCGAGGGTGACGTGTTGAAAGGCATATCCATTATGCTAGTGGCGGTCACAGAGCGTACAAGGGACTGGTGCTTGATTGCAGCGGCAACGGCGGATGCTGTGGAGGAGAGCAGTAGGGAATTTATGAGGGTCAATTGGGTTTGTGTCTCTTGATTCTTGAATTTTTCAATGGACGATTTGGGAAAGGAAGGTGAAGTGGAGTTCGATGAACGAGGTGACGATGAAGCTAACGACGACGATGACGATGATGATGACGATGAAAATGAATCGATTATGGATGGTGGTGGTGTTGGTGGCGGAGTTGGTGAAGTCACCAATACCGGTTGTAGCGTTTGTTGGTCTGCAATGCGAGTTTCAGCGCTAGATTGGCTATAAGATGGCGAAAATGATGTTGTCAGTGCATTTGGCGAAGATGTGTATGTAGTGGATGAAAGTGGCGCTGTCGCCGTAGTCGTCGTTGACGAAACGGATGAGTTTAATGAAGCCAGCGCGTTGAATGAAGTAATCGCTACTGGCGTGGATGATGATGAATATGAAGATGATGATGATGGTGATGATGACGATGATGATGACGCGACTACATTGATACGTTCAATATTATTCATAAGTAATCCTTTTTTACATAAACTTAGGCAATAAAATTCAGAAAATATTGATTTATTTTTAAAACACTAGCTAGCTGCAGTCGTCTATAACGCTACGACAATTTTAATTGTGGAATTTCAAGTCTGTAAAGACCAACGAGACAGCTTTTTCTCAAGCTTTTTCAATATCAATCAACGAAGTTGTATTTCGTTTCAAGCGAAGTTGTTGGACGTTGTGGTGAATTATTAAAGTTGCTCAGCCCAGTGAGTAAAGCACAAATTTAACTACACCCTGCCTGTCTGCCTGCCTGCCTGCGGGCCTCTTGGCCAGGCCTATTGTAGTGCAGCCGCGAAGCGCTTTCGTTGTTGAAAGGAAGTTGTTATGATCAAAATTTTCTGTACAAAATTTTCACTGCTTTCGTTTCGTTTCGAGTTCAGTTTGGTAAGACTTTTTTCTTGTGTGATTTGCTTGCTGCAAATAAAATTCAGAACAAAAAGAAAATTCTTTTTAAACACCACAAAATTCACATATGCAACGCCAGAAGGTAAAGAATGAGAGCATTCGTATATTTCCAATTAAAAGTTCTGCTACACTATACGAATACAATCGATTTTTTTCTTTGTCGATTATTAAGGAATGAAATCGAAAGTGAGATTTGACTAATTCTTAAGTTTTTTTAAATATAGGATTAAATAAAGAAGTAAGTTGAGAGAATTGAGAAACTAGAAAAGCATCAAATAAATCTGAAATAAAAAACAGAAAGCAGAGTACAAATTGTAGATATTAAGATTTTTTGTTTTAGATTCACGCCAAACTATAATAGAAGTAGGGTAAAATGACCGTAATGTAGTGTGAACTGCTGCAACAACAACAAAAACCGTAGCGTCTGTCCTCACGTTTCTTGCAAAATATCAAATAATTTTATAAAATCGCACTTAAAACTTTAGCACAAACTGTTTTTTTAGCCCCTTGCTACCTTGATTAGTTATGTCTGATTTCCTTCGCTCCTTCTGTGAAGTACTGAAACTATCCTCGTCAATTGTCTCAAACCGCCACCTGCCCCCTGCGCCCGTAATGTCCGATTTCCTTCTCTGCATAATTACAACGAATTCGTGTCCTTGCCCAGCGTAACTTTGTAAAAACGAAACCTTGAATAGAACTTTCAAAAAGACCGTGTAAAACAGTTTACCGGTTAGCCAAGCCATTTTATACAATTTTTATATGCCCATATGGCCTGATAGCTTATCAACTAAACAAGCTAAGGTCGGAAAAAAGTCAAACCTAATCAATAGTCAATGCTAAAAAGCGCATCGAAGGAAAGACTTATTAATTCTGGGGTCACTAATAAATACAGCGATTTTGCGAAAATTAGTGAACGAAGTAAACAGTGAGAGAAGCATTGACGTAGGAGTTAGCAAAGGGTAAAAAGCATTTTCCAAGTAGTCTAGGCAAACTACGTTATATAAATGCCGTTGACTTTCATGTTGTGCGAAAGCGATGGATTCACTTATGAATAGTCGATTCATGCCGATAAGAATGCAGAGAGCGAGCGAAAATAAAAGCCAGTAACAGTTAGTTTTTGCAAGATCATTCACGCACCAAATGCAGAAATTATTCTTTTATGAAATGTGGCATAAAACTTCACGAATGCAAAACCAACTACACAAAACTAGTTACAGTTGCGAAAAATGGCATAGTTAGTAGCAGAACGTGCAGATGAAATATAAATATTCAAATGCCACACACAAACACACAAACTTTAGCCATATGGCATTCACAAGGATCTATTTATTTGATTTAAACGAGTATGCACCACCATTTCTTTCATTTTATATTTTCACAAATTAAGAAGAAAACCAAAGAACGTACAATTCTCAAAATTATTTCCTATGAGAATAGTCCAACAAATGAACCGACTTGACTATCGAGGAACGAAGAACACGTGTTGTCTGTGAAATGTTTATTTGCACACTGTCTTTAGTTTCAGCAATAAAAACTATTCTATTCCACTACACAGCAACAAAACAAAAATGCGCACAAATCGTTTTTGCAATAAAATTCACTGTGAGAAATTGTGAGGTAGATTTGAATTTAATAAATATTTTATGGAAATAAAAAGAAAATATATAAAAATTCAAAAAAAAAAACAATTAAGTAAAAATAAACAATATATATGAAAACTATAAAAGGGTAATTTAAATTAAAAAAAAAATAAACTATTAAAAAACGATTAAAAAACAAAAGTATCAAAACAAAATATTTAAAAACGAAAAATAAAAACAAATAAAAAAATATATAATATATTAAAAGATTTAAAAAACATATTCTATATGAAAAAATTTTTAAAAAATATTACATAGGAAAAAAATTAAAAAAAGTAGTATACATAAAAAAAAAATAATTATATAAAAAAAATTAATTATATAAATATTATTTATACATAAAAATTAAAAAAAAATAGTATATTATTTAAAAAAAAAAATAATAAAAAATAGTATACATAAAAAAATTATATATTAAAAAAAAATATATATAAAAAATATTACATACTATACATAAAAATATTTTAAAAAAATTGTATACAATATGTTCAAAAAATTAAAACAAAAAAAAAACATTTAAAGAATTAAAATAACCATAAACAAAATTAAAAACAAAAATAAGTACAAATATAATTTTAAGAAATTGAAACACATTGAAAAGAAACATAAAAAAATTAAATTTTTGTGAGGGTTCAACAATAATTTTGAGCAATTGACTGTGCCTGGTCGGAATAAAGAAAATAAAATTACAAAACACAGTTTAAATAAATATAAATAATTTCAAAAAATTTACACACTACATTATTTAAAATTTGACGGCCAAAAACAAAATAAATTATTTTAAATAAAATAAATAAATAAATTTAATAATAGTATTTTTTATTTTTAGTATTATTATTAAATAATTATTTATTTTATTTAACAATATTTTTTTTTTACATTTTATTTTTGTCTCCAAATAAAATATAAAAAATATATATATTTTATTAATTTTTTATTCTATTAAATAAAGTATAAAAAATATTAGTTTGAAAGAATTCGAAGACTACATGGAGAAATACAAAGAAGAAAAAGAAAATTAAAAAGTTTATTTTGGGTGAAAACCAAGGAATACATTTGGCGGCATATGGAATATTTGTAAACAGCATTTCAGCGCGAATACGGAATATACTTTATGGAGTACTTCGTTAACTTTGCAAAAACTAGTATTAAAAAACAAATAATAATAATTGGAGCATACACTTCTGTTAGGCGTTTGGCAGAGCTCTTCCTATTTGTGACGTGCGTTTGAATGTTGTTCCACACAAATGGAGCGACCTACAGTTTTAAGCCGACTCCGAACGCTAACTGGTTTTTATGAGGAGTTTTTTCATGGAAGAAATACACTCAGAGGTTTGACATTGCCTGCCATTTTGGTGTTTCACGGAGATTCAAACCTACGTACTCCGAATGCTAGTCACGCACCAACCATACAGCTACGGTGCCCGCCCATAAAAAATAGTTTTCAGTTTAACAAAAAACATGATTTAAATAAAAAACATCATTAAAAAAATACTTTTCTGTTTTAACAAAGAAAGTTTCAACAAATGCCAAAAAACAAGTGTAGAGGCTCTTTCAAAACTGTCAGTACTCCAAGCTGAGTAGGTTCTGAAATAATTTGTTTCAAGTAGAATCGTTTTTTGCTGCCATATTTTTCTTAATTTATGGCAAATTTCGCGATCTGCTGACACATCCAAAAGAGGTTTCGTGTAATACTTGACAACAGATGTTCCAAACGAGTCACTAGTTAAAAACGTGTTTTGGAGATTTTGACTTCGCAACACCAGACATGCGAAAAATTATGAACTTCAAATGAAGTGAAAAACGTGAAATGAAAAATAATTCATTACAGACTCGTTTGTTCGACGAACGGGTTCGGTTTGCATGAAACAATAAAACCAACATCCGAGTCTATACTAGCTGTCGTGCGAAGCCGGCATAAAACTTGAGGGATCACCCATTTGTAAGAGAACAGCTTGGCGATCCCATCAAAACTTAGGGTTGAAGCTCGGGCCGAAATCGTCATCGTATTTTTATAAATATTAAATATAAATGATTTTTGCACTCAATATTTATCAATTAAACCTAAAAGGTCGCCAAGCACGAAAAAATATTTTAAAAATAAATATAATATTTATTCAAGTGTATCAGACATGAAAAAAAATATTTTATTATTTTATTAGTAAATTGTATGTATGTATGTACATATGTATGTATGCAGAAGATTTAGCGAAACATTAAACAGTTTGAGAATTAAAAATAATCAGGTATGTTACACTCAACTGGCATACTTTCAAACGAAACACATACGTACATATGTATGTATGTACTTATTACTATCAGCTGAGGGTATACTTACATGCTATAAACAACTAAAACGACAATACTTATATATCGCATGATAGAAATATTGTATGATGAGCATGAAATCATTTAACGAGTAGGGTAATCTGACATTAAATTCACTTATATACATACATATATATGTGTCTAAGAATAGAATTTTCTACTATCATGCCACATATACCCTGCGCTAACTGATCGATTAACGACAAAAATAAATTTTTTGTATATTGAAATATGCGCATATTTCTATCACACAAGTAAGAAGAAGAGAGAAGAGTTTGTTAATTCTAAGCCACCCTAAGAAATTATTAATATAGAAATGCTCAGTGAAAGTAGCCTTTATACTTTGCTATGCTTTAGGACGCCACTGTAGACACATTTCCAAATGCTAAGCATTTAACCGGCAGAAAGAGGTGTTAGTGATCACCGTAAATAACTTAAATAGCTGAGCTTGATAGCTTTTGGCTTATAGATTATATTGAAAAACAAACAAAAAAGTGAATAAATAAATAAATTTGATTGGCCGGCCGGTTCTAAACTATGCTGCGCCTGTCTGGTCGCCTGGAACTAGTGATTCGCAGTGGACAAAGCTACAGACATGTCAAAATACCGCCATTCGGACAGCGACCGGGTGCCTCCTGATGTCTTCGATTCAACATCTACATAACGAGGCACAAATGCTCCCAGTAGCAGAGCACAACAAACTACTCAGCAAGCAGTACCTGCTGGGATGTTACCGCAGGTTTCACCCCTGCAGACACCTGCTTGAGCCTGGGCCGCCTCCCAGGTACGTCATGAGACACCTCTTAGACTACGCTGATGAAATCCAGGACAAAACTGACCGCAACCTACTGGACCGGACAGTATTTAGACAGTCAATAAACGACCTCCACCGGAAGACCGTTACCACCTTCATGAACTCCCGTCCTGTGAATGCCGTAATCGGAGTCCAACCACCACCTATTGCAGATGAAGAGCTCCAGCTTCCCCGTGAGACTCGTGTAACACTGGTACAACTACGTTCTGGATACTGTAGCAGGTTAAACTCCTACATATCCAGAATCGACCCTGGCATACCAAACACATGTCCGGCATCTGAAGGTACCCCGCACGACACTAACCACCTCTTCACATGCCCACTAAAACGGACTCATCTAACACCCCTCTCCCTCTGGACCCAACCTGTCGAAACAGCATGTTTCCTGGGCCTACCCCTAGATGAGCTAGACGAAAACGACCGATGGTAGGCCTACACAGACAGGGCTACATATGCTGTTAAAACAACAACAACAACAAAATTAGTGGCCCAATGCATTTATGCGCAACTCAAAAAAGACTCCCAAAGAAGGCTTCAGCATCAAAAATGTTTATCACAGCGGTCGAACCTTAACAACAAGCAATGGAAATTCTGAGAGCATATTTATTCTTTATACAAAAATCATTCACCAGACCCATTTAAAGAACGCCAAGATTGTTTTCTTTTTTTCATTCAGATGTGAGTTACAGGGTGTTAGCAATGGAAGTCAACAAAGAGAAAATTTGGTACATTTTACAGTTTTTCTTTAATAAAAGCGAGAGGGCACGCCAGGCCGCTGCAATTGTGAATGGTGTTTATGGTGCCGTAGCTTCGCCCAGGAGCTAAAGATGCACCATAAAACTGTTTTAAACCACTTCCGCAAAAATAATGGATTTCTTTTTCCCCAAAGTAATATAATAAAAAAGCCTAATGCGAGTTTATTACTGCTTTCAATGCAATGTGTCAAAATTTGAGGGGAGAGTGAGAGCAAAATAGTTTAATGAATGAAAGATAATTCGAGTTACATCAGCTAATCACCAAACCCCCAACAGAGATGTGTTGCTAAAACTTTTTGCCATTTTTTTTTTTTTTATATTTTTATTTTACCTGTTAATGTAAATTGTATGAAAACTAACCATAAATGATTTATGTTTATTTCAGTTTATGGCTGTCATATATAAATAACGTGATCTGCACTGCATATCGATCGAGCTAAGCGAACTAAGTGTTTTCCTAAGCTAATAAAAATGCCGCTAAATGTAACATGCCTTAAGCTAAGCGACCAAATTTGTTCAACTGTCATTCCTTGAGTAGCTTTGTATTATTGATTAAAAAAAACATCTCCTCTGTAAAGAACTTAAAAATATAATTTTTTTTTAAATTGAGACTAAAGCGGCTAAATGTAAACATGCCTTATGCTATGCGACCAAATTTGTTCAACTGTCATTCCTTGAGTGGCTTTTTATTATTGATAAAAAAACATCTCCTCTGTAAAAAGCCTCAAAATATAATTTTTTTTTAAATTGAGGCTAAAGCGGCAAAATGTAAATTCGCCGTAAGCTAAGCAACCTAAAGCCCTTCGTATGCCATTCCTTGAATTTCTTTGAACTATTGACAAAACAAAAATACATCTACACTGTAAAGAACCTAAAAATATATTTTTTTTAATTAAAACAAATGCCCCTAAATGTGAACTCGCCTTAAGCTAAGCGACCAAATTTGTTTCGTATGTTTTCAATTAAGAGTTTATTTGAGTTACTAATAAAACAAGCGTCATATGCACAGCGAAGAACGTAAATATTAAATATGTTTTCAAAAATTGATAAAAAACTTAATTTTTGCTTCTTCTTAAATGCGCGGCACTTTTCTAACAACACATGCATAGGTGTAAGCCCATCTATAGTCAATGTTCCCCTTTTTGTATGCATCTCAATTGTCCATTCTCTACACACACATGTATACACGTTTTATGAGCACCCAACCGGGAAAATTTAAACTACAAAGTGAAACAAGTTTCTGGTTGCTCAGCACTAATACCAGTTTCACCAATTCGGCACATTCAGGATTTCGTCTATCTTCGCTGTGCGAGATCTTCAAATATTTAGTTTTGCCTGCATTTATTCTAAGCGAACTAATCTTGGTACTAAAATCACTAGCAACGCATCAGCGCAGTGCTAATGAATTTCCCTGCTGGGTATAGTGGTCCGTGTGATTACGTTGAACATTGCGTTGAAGTGCAACAAGTTGTGTGTACTATTCCATACGTGCGATCACATATGCATATGTGCGTATGTATGCGCACGCTTAAAGGAAGAGGTAAGAATAATACACCCTCGAAATGGTTTAAGGCCAAGCTGCGCTCTAATTTGTGGCGCGCATTTTGATATCTTCACATAGATGAGCGCACCAATAGGTACGTTGATACAATCTCGCAACTGTTTTTATGAGAGGAAATTTTATAGCAAATGGCAGGTTAGCCATTGTCTGCCAAGGAGCGCGCATCGTTACTATAGAAAAACCTTTTAATATCTAATCTCCGTAGTAGGCAACGAACAAACGACCTACTACTACCTGTACGCTATTCACAAATACACAAAGCTGCAGCAAGCGAAAAATATATCATAAAATACTAATATTTTCCATATTCACATATTCATACATACATACACACATCCATCCATACACGAGTATTACGCTTCAAACGTCATCGGCCGATATTGGCCAGCCAATCGGCTACAGCAATCGGAAGGTAATGCATTCGTAATTCGAGTAAATAAAAACTAACAATAACAAAAACAAAAACATGAGCAAATATAAATTGTTTTCTTTTAATGGAATTGCAATAATTGAAAACTATTTACTTTAATGACGACTGAAGGTATGTAACATACAGGCACACATACGCACGCAATCGAAAAATAATCGTACAAAATTTACATGCGAATTTTCCATACGAGAATGCCAGCAAGTGCCATTTGAAAGTGTCTATGGTTCAGTGTTTTTTCGAAGGAGAAATGCACTATTAATTAAACCAATAATGATTTTTTTTTATTGTAAAAATATGAATGTTGTTCATAAATATTTAAATGGCTCTTGTTTGTGTGCGATTTCTGTTCTTTCTTGAGAAGTTTGTATGCAAATAAGATAGCAGGGGATTTACATACGAGCCAACACACCCGTGCGGCTGCTGGCAAGCTCACGATTAGTGAGAGAGGCTATAATCGCATTATTTGCATAATTCAATGAAAAACGCATAGAAATTTGCACAGATAGGTATGGTATGACATATAAAAATGATAGATAAGAGGTGTGGCTATTGAATAACGAGACTGCTGCTGTGAAATATTACTCGGCAGGCGGCTCTACGTTGGCAGAACGAACCAGATTTATATTCCGCAATTACTATCCCTTCAGCTGCATTAAAACTTCACGCCGACGCATACCACCGGTAACCTGCACTAAACTGTCTCAACGGCGGTGCGTTTTATCGGTGGTACGCATTCGATTGTGCCATTGAAAAAAGAAAATAATGAAAATTTCATTTATGTTCATTAAAAACATTTATTTTTAACAACAACGGGGCGACAGATGCAGTGCAGCATGAATTCGCACGCCGCCTCATTGCGAAAAACATTAAAATCTGCCCCGGCGGGAAAGTATTTAAGGGGTGAACGTATTACACACATCAGTATGCCCCGTTAATTAAGTATCAGAATCGATAAAAAAAATATATAACATTGTTGTCCTGGTCTCAAATGGACCTGTTCAGAACAATCCTGTTGCGTTTTTACCAACAATGCTGCTTCAGTTCACGTTCCGCAATTTGTAACTACGCATAGCTGGAAAAAGTACAAAATACGTCCCGTTTTGCTAGAAAAAAACGATGTTCATTTGAACTTTTTATGCTGCGCCTTACAAAGTATGCACCCCTCAACCGGTTTATGAAATGGTAAATTGCGCACACTGCCGGCATATTACGATAATGCGCTTGCCACTTGAGAACAAGACCTTTCACAAGGTTCTCGAGTCAAAAGCCTATCAGTTGAGTGACAAAAATGGTGGTAAACTGCGCCATAAGGGCGTGTGTCTACGAACCATATGAGCTCAGTTCGGCTTACACGTATGCCATGGTATAATCCCACTAGCTTTAATCAGGTTATCAAGTAGCACCGTACCCACCATACTTCAGCTGTCAAGTTGAAATGAATTATTTAACACGGAAAGAAGAGCTTAATTGTGCACACACCACTCTAATACTAACCCCACTTCTCGCCTCTTTGCTACAGGCTCTCTACGCTACCTCATTTATACCAGAACAATATTACTTAAGAAAAAAAAGTACCTTACAATTATATTAATCATTATTTACAGGAATTGATTATTTGACTAGCTTTAACGAGGTATATGTAAACGCTTTGTTGTTCTTTTAAAATTTCATATGGTAAACTCATGTACAGTAGGTTACTAAAATCTACGAACGCATTTGTTCGATTTAAAAAAAAAAAATATTTTAATAACTACCTAAATTTTTAGAACATATTTTTTTATGTTGCAAAGAATTCAAAAGGTGCTCCCAGCGAATTTGAAAGAATCTGGTGATTGGCTGACGTCACCGAGGTCATGACAGCGGTTCGTTGACAAAGAAACTTAGATTGTGTTGGTGATATACGAAAAAAATCAAATCAGTCTTCGCTTATGTTTCTTTGTTGCCGTCTGAAAAAAGACTGATTGGGCGAGTGTAAGAATACGTGTGAAATGAGCGAGCAGGATTGTGTTGCTGAATCTCCGGCGACGTGGCAGCCGTAGTTACTCTCACTATTTTGCTTCGGATGGCCAAACCTCGTAATCAATCATCTTTGTCACCAATTGCAAGGCGAATCTAAACACAATGGTGTTGCTTCCTTAGCTAATTGGTGACCTATTGTTAAAGTGAGGGCAGTTGTATCTTCTTTTCCTATTCTTCCTTCAGCTGAAATTTGCATTAGACCACCAAATGTTTGCATTTATAAAATCGATATCATCTTGCATATATTCGCCTTTATCAGTAACATATGAAGTTTACCACTTCTTCTTTGCTGGAAAATCGCCATAATCAAAAATAAAAAAAATCTAGAAAAATGATTTTACAATTGTCAATTGAATTTTCATCAAATGAGGTATTCTTAATAGATATCGCCATCCATTCGCATAGCATAAAAGAAGAGCTGGTGGTAGTTTCCATATGCTTGTCTAGAAACTTTTACTTGTTGGATTACGCCATTCTGGTAACAAACGAACGATATTTTATTCATAGCAAAAATTTTAACAAAATGACGGTGTTTCAAATTAAAACGATGCGAATAGTAATTTTAGTGAACAACAACACTAAAAATACTTTAACGAAATCACTAAACTCCTAAATAAATGCCCAAGAATGATAGAAACAAGATTGCACCTATCAGCGAGTGCGTGAAGTCACATTGGTGCACTTGCATGAGAGAGATGTGAAAATGCGAACAAGAATGCAAAAAGAAGAAATTACACAAGCAACACACGAGGAAATTGCAAATTGCGATAATTCTGTCGAATTCGCTGAGAGCAAAGTAGCGGCACCACCTTATTATTCTCACCCAAAATGAGATGCCATGAAACTCTCTATATAAAACTCATACGATTTGCCAGCAGTTTACCTATTCGAAAGTATGTATTCTACAACATGGCCGACGAACTCGTTAACAGAATTTTACAGGGTTGCCCATATTCGACGGACCCGACGGATTTCGATGACTCTTTGGACCCATTCCAATCGACGAGGCTTGTCCGCAGGCAACAGTCTTTGCGTCAATTGAATCTTATACGGGAATAAATGCAAATCAATGCGGATAATTCGTTGTAAAGTGGTCGGAGCAATGCCCAACTACTGAGAACGGCGATTTTGGGATGTCCTTGGCGACGCCTTGGTCGGTTTTGATTTGGCCTCTTTGGATTAGAAGAGCATCACCAGTCGAAAACCTTTCGTACAAACGTTTAATGGTGTTCTTAGAAGGCGCACTTTTCACATTATTTAATTTTTTATACGCACGTTGAGTTTTCACAATTGACTTCTTTTGTTGAATGTACATTTCAACAATTTGGCAGCGCTCGTGTGGCGTATACTGTTCCATGGTAAAAATCTGCTTGGACTGACGCTTCCAACGCGGTATGTCATTAAGCGATCTGACGTCTCTGTCAAAAGATACAGGGTTGCCAGATGGGTCCGTCGAATATTGGCAACCCTGTATGTTGGCACTTTTGAAAATTGGCAATCAAACTACAACCATTCGTTAGCGCTGTTGTTGTTGTTGCTGTTGCCCTTTCACTACCACTGTTCCCGTGTGGTGTCTTGGTGTTTTTCTTTTTTGTAAGAGTTATAATCACTTTGGATGAAACGAGTGTTCGCAGAATTTAAGAACCCACTGTATCTAGCTTGAGCCACGTACCATTCACATGGTGAGATTAAAATTGTTGATGTTGACACTTTTTATAGCCCCATAAATCATATATAATCAAAAACTAAATAAAAAAGAATCCAATGGAAAATATGGCCAAGTCGTAATTTACGATGCGATGAAAAGAGAGAGTAAATGCAGGCTGCACAACAAAAACAAAGAAAAGTATTATTTGGGAAATGTACCGAGGAATGTATCAATAGCTTATTAAGTGCATGAAGTGAGTGTGGACTATCGAGTTCTTAACCTTTTAGCATCTATGTATACCAGTACTAACGTACATTATGGGGTAAATATTCATATTAAAAAATAAAAATAAAAATAACGAAAAAAAATATTCATAATAACGAAAACAAATATTTTTAATATTATTCTATAATATTAAGATATCCATAATAACAAACCAAATATATTCATAACAGAAAAAAATATTTACAATAAAAAAATTTTATAATAAAAAAATATTTATAATAAAAAAAGTTCATAATAAACGAGCAAAGTTCATAATCACAAAAACATATTCATAATAACAAAAAAATAAAATATTTAAGTTCAAAATTAAATAAAAGTTCATAACAACAAAACAAAAATGTTAATAATAAAAAAACTTTTAATTACCAACCTTAGGCTGATTATTTTCTTGCAATAGTTTTTATTTGCTCATGGCAATTACTGACACAGCGCCTGCGAAAATGTATGTGTCTGTGTGTGTTATTAATAAAATAATTACATAAAATAAAAAAATAACATAAACAAAACCAAGCAAAGAATCTGCTTTAGTGGGTATCAAAGTTAAAGCCCCTTTATAAACACCTGCAATTGAATTAAATTGCTCATTCATATTTCATTTTTATGGTGATTTAAAAATCATTTGTAAATGCCGCTTAATTGCCAAAGACAATTTTTGTTTTTTTTTTTGTAAATATAGCGCTTAGTTCACATACTCGTATATTGGGTTATCTAAAAAGTGCGGAAACAAATTGCAGGTCGATGACTTGAATTTTTCGTGTGGTATACACTTGCATCTGGTTACACTATGACGCATTTGTAAGCTGAAATTTTGTTTAGTGAAAAAAAAAATTAAATTAAAAAAAAAAATGTTATTGAAAAAAAAAATTTTATTGAAACAAATCTTTTTTTCAAAAAAAATTTAACTCAAACCAAAACTAATTTCAAACTGAAAAATGTTAAATAAAAAAAAACAATAATTTCAAAAACAAAAAAATTGAAATTGAACAAAAAAATGTATATTAAAAAAAAAAATTTTAATTGAAAACAATATAAATTGAAAACAAAAAAATTAAATTGAAAAAACAAAATTTAATTGCAAAAAATATAAATTGAAAACAAAAAAAATTAAATTGAAAAATAAAAATATAAATTGAAAACAAAAAATTTTTAATTGAAAAAAAGAATATATGTAAATTGGAAAAAAAAATTTAATTGAAATAAAGAATATAAATTGAAAACAAAAAAACAATTTAATTGAAAGAAAAAAATTTATTGAAAAAAAGACCAAAAAATCAATTAAATTAAATCAAAAAATTTTTTATGAAAACGTTAAAAAAATTTGAATTTTGAAATTAATTGGATTTTGAAAACATTCACCATACTTTATTTTACAACTATAATAAATTCTTTAAACAAAAAAATATATACGAACAAAGTGAGCTTTCCCACTATTTGGAAATAACGAGGGCTTAGGCTTAAGGCAAGATGATAGATTTCATGAATGCGACATCCGTGAGAATACTTCTGGCCGTGACGTAGCAATTGAAAAAAAATTACAAAAACAATATATAAAATAAAATAAGATAAAATAAAAAAATATATAAAAATAAAAATTAAAAAAATATATGTATATATATAAAAAAGGTATAAAAAAAATATCAAAACACGGAAATTAACAAAAAAACATATTAAAAAAATATTTAAAATATATACAGTAGGGAGCAAAAGTGTTTCCATAGTTGACATTCTCAACTTTGTGGGCCAATAAAATGCAAACAAAAGAAGCAAATCAAAAAAACTTTTTGTAATAATAATATGTCTTTAATTCTTAACAAATTGCCGTATATGATAAAAACAAAACAGAATCAGCAAAATATTCAAACAAAAAAAACCAAAACAAATCGCATGTGTACAATTTTGCACCTTTAGTGAACAAAATGAAATATGATATGAAATTAATATTTTGTCCACAGACCCTTATTAGCTATTACACCTTTTATTCAGTTTGGCATACTCTCGGCCAACTTCTCTATGTTTTCTTTTGGAATTCGGTTCCACTCCAGTTCTACACGCTTCCAAAGATCGTCTAGGTTGGATGGCGCTGATTGATATTGCCCGAGCCGTCGCTTCACGATTGACCACAGGTTCTCAATCGGATTGAGGTCGGGACTTTGAGCTGACCACTTCATCAACTTAAAATTTTGGCTTTTTAACCATTCGGGGACAATTTTGGCAGTGTGCTTCGGGTCCCCATCTTGTTGAAAAGTAATTTCCTCTTCGAGATATGCACACTTGTCCAGAAAATTTGATAGTTGGGTTTGCAAAATATTGAGGTAGTCTTCTTTTAACATTATACCCTCAATTTTTTGTAATGGTCCAATGTGCCACCAAGTAAATGATCCCCAAACTTTGACATTGCCTCCTCCATGCTTGACGGTTTGCTTCACATGGTGTTTTTGAAGCTTGTCGCCGGGCCTATGCCAATAGTATTGCTTGCCATCCGACTGAAAATGGTTGAACTTGGATTCATCTGACTAGATAACACGTTTCCAGTCATCTAGAGTCCAGTTTCTGTGTTCCCGGGCAAATTTCAATCGAGCCTTGACATTCTTCTCGGATAGAGCTGGTTTATTTTTTTTACCCTTGCCACATATCCAATCTTAGCCAGTGCTCTTTTAGCTGTCCACCGACTCACGTCTTTTCCTATGTCCATAGATGCCTTCTTTGGTGTTAGGAACTTATCAGATCTCATTTTCGATATCATTAGTCTGGCGTCAGAGTCTTTTACGAGGCGTTTACGGCCGTTAATAATGTTTTTGGGTGCAACATTTCGTCTTTTTTGGACCTTGGACACCGCTGAATGGGAAATCTTAAGCTGATCTGCAATAGCACGAGTCGAACAGCCACTTTCAGTTAGGCTAATAATACTATTTTCGACATCAGACGAAAGCTTCTTCATTTTTTCGCGGTACTTTATAGACTAATTGCTAAAATCAATAAATCTGTTTCGAATAATAAGAAACACGTGATTTTCTGGATCATATAAGCGAATAATGAACAAATAAAACATATAATGGTAAAACTGAATGTCTATTACTGAAAAGAGAATTAAGAAATCAAACAAAAGTAAGAATAACGGAAGGTGCAAAATTGTACACATGGGAGTTGTTTTGGTTTTTTTTGTTTGAATATTTTACTGATTCTGTTTTGTTTTTATCATATACCGCAATTTGTTGAGGTTTAAAGACATATTATTACAACAAAAAGTTTTTTTGATTTGCTTCATTCGTTTGCACTTTATTGGCCCACAAAGTTGATAATGTTAACTATGGAAACACTTTTGCTCCCTACTGTATAAAAACAAAAATACAAAAAACAATTATAAAAAATAAATAAACAAAATTACACAAAAATAAAAAAAAGGTATATAAAAATAAAAAAAAAAATAAAAAAAATATAAAAAAAAAATAAAAAATAAAAAAAAAACTGTAAAAATAAATAAAAAAATTAAATAGATTCATAAAACATAAAATTAAAAAATTAAATAAATTTATAAAACATAAAATTAAAAAATTAAATTAATTTAAACATAAAATTAAATAAATTTATAAAACACACAATTAAATAAATTTATAAAACCCACAATTAATGCATTTATAAAAAAATAAAAATATTAATTTACAATAATTACGTCAGCTCAATAGCTCCACTGAGTGATTGCCACCTTCTGTATTCTCTCCACCGAGAGCTTAAGATGCAAAACCGCCCTGAAATTTTCAAAATATCGAATTTTTTGCCTAACTTGAAATTATCGGGTGATTTTTTAAGAGCTTGGGAACTTAAAATGATAATACGAAGCAGAAATATTATTGGAATGAATTTTTTTTTCTAGTTTTTTTTTTAGTTGGGTAGATAATTCCACGGCATTTATTTTTCGAATGTGATACCCGGCATATGTCCGCAGCGGAGCATTTGTTTTTCATTTTATTGTAGCATTGCTTTTCATTTTTATTATTATTACGAGCGAATTTATCGCACTACGCTATTCCCTTTCTTGTTTGTCACTTGTTGCGTCACAGCCAGGAATACTCTCAAGGATTTCGCAACGAACGACGAATGATGCGAATCAGGAAATTTCGATTTATCGCTGAGCAAAGTACCGACCTGGTCAATTAGAAAAATGGCATTCCGCTTTCGGATAACGAAATTTAGGTGTAATTTATGGTAGCGTTTGAATAAATCCCCGGTATAAGTACATGAAATTAATGAATAGAAAATTGTATCAAACAACTTTTATACTTATTTAAATGTTTCTTTCGTATGCCTGGCTCTCATTATGTCATGATTTAGGACAAAGCGTGCCATTGTTGTAAGAACATCTGGGATTTTGAGTAATTTCGGCTCGACGCCGTATAAAAATTCTCAAATGTCAGCAAGCTGTCATTTTCTTTGAAATTTCGCCACCAAAAGTGTGCCATAATGAAAACCAGGCCCTAATTATAAACCTACTTATCATATTTCTGAAGCTACAATCACAAGCTCTCTATTGGTTCAAATGCATTAAGCCTCTATTGTTTTTCTTCATGCATGGAGATATTCCCCATGCATTTGAAAATACGTTCAAAACTTTTCACCACAATATCTCAGCTAGGCGTAGCGCTCGTGAAATTCACCATTTCACCACTCCTTAGCTCATGAAGAGTAGATGAGATGATAAATTTTGAACCTTCCAGTGTTACCTAAAAATATTTACTTAACAACAGTCACCTTAATTTTGCATGCATGCTTTTTCTGATTTGTGAAAAAATTAAACGTTTCACGCTAGTTTTGTGAACAACGTGAAATCGCTAGTTTATGAACACTCAAATTAGATGGAAAACAAATGAATTCAGCTATTCGAATTCGAATCACGCAAAACAAATTCGTTGTATGCCTTCACAGCCTTTCAATAAATCGATTTTCAAGCATGTGATGCTTACAAATGTTTATGTTGATCCGCGAAAAGTTAATGAAAAAGGTATACAATTTAAAAGGAAGTCGGGTTCCGCTTCAAATAAATGTGAATTGAAAACTTTAACTTATGAGGTAAAATTTTTCGATGTAGCTGTAGGGAGAGGAGGTAGCAAATTTTACACCATTTTCTTGCTTTTAATTATAATCATCAGATATTTGAATAAACGAATCTAAATTCGCTCCAGTTACAGTATTCGTAAACGAAAATATACAACTTTTTCGAGTCTCCTTAAAAATTGGCAGTTTATTTCAACAAGGCTTTTTTCGGCAAACAAAAAAACTAAAAGCATAGAAAAAGAAGATAGTGTAAAATTTACTAGCACACCGTAAATTCAAGGTTAAACAAACGTTTTTCTCATAATTAAATTTCTTATGCAACGGAGATATTTTATTTTGAAAAAAAAATCCTCAAAAAATTTGCAAAAATCAACGCCATTTTTCAACGACTTCAAACTTGCACTTAATTACACTGAAATTGAATGAGCTATAAAATTGCATAACTGAAAGTTGCTAAAAAAACTGGTAAAAGCTGAAATTATGATGAAAATTTTCGGAATTCGTTGAAATTTTTATGAATTTGTTGAAATTTTTGTGAATTTTGAACATAATTTTAAATTTCGACTGTTTTTATAATAAGAACTATAAAAAAAGAACTATATAAAAAATTAGCGAAAAAGATTCAAACGGATAAACATACTGAATATTGTGGAAAGAAGAACTGAACGCATATTTTTAGTGCCTAGTGTATGCACAAGCTGTTGACGAACAATCTAAATAACATTTTATAAACCCTTTAATTCTTTTATTTGATTTTTTTGCGTGTCATAATTTTATCTAGTAATTTTTTGCTGCGCATATGCGTGGCGTGCGAACAAAAGCAGAAAAAAGGCAGGAATATCATTTTTTTGTTTTTCTTTTTTTGTTGTTTTGAATGTTGACATAAAAAATTAGCAAATAAAATACGGGTTGTACTAATAACTCAACGTTAAATTATGACTGATGGTAAACGGCGGGTGCATTGATTACTTTCTACTTCGCTTAATATACAATACGAAATTTTCATTTTTTTTCTTTTTAAGCTATACTGAAGCACATAAATTGAATGAAGTGGAACACTCTAGATTTCGGTTTGATATTATGATAGCAAAATATAAAATATGGGCGCGGGCAGATAATTGTGATTAGAATTTATTTGAGAAATAATTAACCACCCGTCTGCTATTGCTATTGATAAGTGTCGATAAGAAAATTAGACAGCCGACTGATCTTTACTTGTCACAAAATATCCTCTGGAGAATTAATGAAGTGCGCATCAAATATTCATAACTCAATCGCACATAAACAGCTCAGCTGAGAAGATGATTTCAGCTCGCCATCCTTTAATAAGAACAGCCGCTTTAACCACTTTCATTTATCCCAATGAAAATTTCTGGCGATTGCATTGAAACTGACTCGAAAATGAATCACAGAACATGCCCGAATGATTAGTATTTACATTGAGCCGCAACGCGTGAATTACCATTGAACAGCGTCATATTGCGACCACAACCACTGTTGAAGGCAGTGGCACAAAGCAGTGGCAAAGCCTCACCGAGCGTACGTCATTTTAACGCCAACACATGGCTAGAAAGACCTCACGACCTTTAATGTACAGCTGACCATCTGGCAATTCCGAGCAAAGCTAAAACACACCTAACCAGGCGCAGCTTGCAAGGTGAGACAAATAACAAATCCCCAATTTAAGAAATCCACTTCGCGAGTGTTCCGAACTGGCACTTTTTCGATTCTTAACTGAGACTAGATTATTGCTGTGCACTGGTAACCGTATAAGTTTCCACAGCATAAGGGAAGGATGCTCACAAACTTGGCGAGTGTCTCCTGTAATTTATAGTGTAAGGCTTGACACTACGTCTTAGAATGGCAAATCATTTTTATAAACAGCTGCTTCTACATATAATTCAATTATCTTTGTGCGCAGTCGATTCGGACCCACAGCGCATATGCCACACAAGTCACCTCAGCACAAAAAATTCAAAAGACCAATATTAGCAGTCAGCCATCAAAAGTGGGCTAAACCGGAACTTGAAAAAGCACATACATTTGCTCGTCACTGATCCCGCGCCTTTACACCACATAAAATCGCACCCTCGCTAAGCACTGCTTAAAAAGTCAAAGACACCCTGGAACTCATCCAAACGAAGTAAAAACAACAATAAGAAAGCTCAAAACAAAGAAAGCTTCAGAATATGATCACGTCACTGGGGAACTACTCAAACAACTGCCCGATTGAGGAATCTCTTTTCTCACGGGTATAATCACACCACGGTAGACTTCAATCACACCCACCCAACCCTTTAATCACAGAAATAACTCTCAGTGGCATCTCTGGTAAGAGACTGAAGAGGAAGTCAACAATAGATTTTTATGCTAGTAAGCTACAGTGTCAGAAAAAAAGAATCGGTTTTTTTCTTGTAACTTCAAGATATATTTCGTTCTACTTGTTGCTGCATAGTACATAGTCTCACTCAAGGGCTAACTCAGGTGTCGTTCGAAACTGAGTGAGAAGTACGCGAAGCGTTTTGATGCGGTATTTTTATGCGCGCCGAAATTATCTTACGCCGCGGCTGCAAAAGTGATTAAAAAATCAAAAAAGTTTGTTGGGATGTGGAATAAGTGGTACAAGGTGTACAAAAATGTTGATGATTTTTCCGAGCGCGACTTGAAGCGAGTGACGACCACAAAGCAGGATAAAGTGATCGGCCAACTTTTCAAGCGAGACCCTTCTTTGTGACTACCCCAAGCACGATCACTTCTTGCTAAAAAGGGGAATAGATGTGAGTATCAACCCCATCGAACGTCGACTGAAGGAGACGAACATATCCTACCGTTCCACATAATCAAAACCGCTGCTCTCAAAAAAAACAAATTGAGAAACAACAAAACAAGTATTGGATTGGCCTTCCCAATCCCAATAAATGGAGTTAAAAACAAGACACCTAAATCAGTTGTCCTGGAAAGTACGGTCGAAATAGTAGAGTCGAGAGCTTTTTTCTAACTAACTTTGCTCTGTATACCCAATTCCGGTCTGACAATCAGAGTAATGGTTTACCTCTTTAAAAAATGTTACACGACTGTTTTCTTGAAGGCGGGTGTCTCTATTAGAAGCATACCAAAGTGATGAGATAACCTAAAAATAACTTAAAACTTTTACGAAATTCAAAGGAAAATATACCGTTTCCAAACACTGCTGTTCAGCAAGGCCTACTAGTAAAAAAGGTGTCGCTGCTGATACTATTTTTGTGTTCGTTCTAGTAATATACTGGTGATTTGAAGGTGTATATGTGAGGTCACGATCGCAGTGGTTGACATTCGTTCGTATCGTAAAGATTATTTTTTATCTGACGTCAAAAATGTCTACGATCGTCCCGAGAAAACAGCATTTGAGGGAAGTCATGCTTCATTATTACCTTTTAAAGAAAAGTGAAGTTGTAGTTTCCAAAGGCACTTACTTCACATCATATCAGGTATTATTTAATTGTTTAAATAATTCGTCACTTTGGCTAGGAAAGGGCAGAAACTTATTCACATACCCAATATATCGATCTACTTGTATCTTCATCTTCTAGATTGGCGTGAAAACCGATTAGCTTACGCGATTTTTACTGAATTTAACCAGTCGTTTTTTCGCAAGTTGGAAACACCCAGTGAAGCTAAGTCCTTCTCCACCTGATCTTTACAACGTACAACACCTAATACAACCCTGCAAGCGTTCAGACAACAACAAAATACAGTATACGGCTTTTTTATGGCTTTTATATTTTTCTGATAAATATTTGCGATAAATATTTCTTTCGCATTGTTTTTTTTCGCTAATTTGTGAATTCGGCCAATGACCTTTGGAAGCGCAATTTTCAATGAACAAACTTTAAACAGATCATAAATATTTATATTCTTGTTTGTTTCCCTGTTGCTATCGGTTTGGCCAGCAGTTCAAAAGTCAATGGATAATTCTGAAAATATTAAGAAAAATACTAAACTTTTTCCAATGAGACATTTTATTGAATCATAACATTTGACAATTTTTTCTGTTCACGGTGTTGGGTGTTTTCTTCCATATAAAGAAAATGTGGAGTAGCCGTTAAATGGAAAACTGCACTAGATCGCAACAAAAAAATCTGAAAAATCAGAGTGATTTCTGATCTACTCGAAACTTGTTGCAATTTATACAAAATTGCACAAAATTCACACGAAATTTTTCTAAAAATTCTGAGTAAAAAGTTTGAAATTTTGATGCAAATTTGTCGAATTTTTACAAATTTTATACAAAATTCCAAACTTTGCTTTATATGATTTTTGCTGTAGTGTGAACTACATTTTTATAAAAAAATAATTGAAATTATGAAATAAAGAAGAAATAGTCAAAATTTATATTTTAGACCTATTGGAGGTTTGCACTCCGACCTCTTTATCTTTTGTGCCTCAAAACTTATCAATATGTGGTGTACACTTTCTTTTGACGTCGTCTGTATGTATTTCAACCACCTAACTTCAGCCATCGGCAGGCAATGGCATTCCTGCCATAAAAAGCTCCTCATAAAAATGTCCATCCGTTTGTAGAACAACTTCAAGACGCACGCCACAAATAGGAGGCCAAACACCTGTCGAAGTGTGCGCGCCAATTATTTATTTTTTAACTTCAGCCATTACGAAATAACCGCTCTCAACTACGTGATATTTTGCTTCCACGACAGTCGGGTCTACGTTACCGGAGCGACAAGGATTTATATACGCCCAAGAGTTGTCATTTTAGCAGCATTCCTCAAAAACAAATTCCTGATATCTACCTAAGTGACAGTGGCATAGCCTATAAAGCTTGTATATTTTCGCAATTGTGTTCCATGTGAGTATTATTCACATTAGAGGCTTTCAAAACAAAAATTATACATAAAAAATTCGCTAAAGAGTTTAGGTTTCTTCCCCCTCTTCTTTTACATTTCCGGAGCAGAGTAAATTTGGAAGGCAAAATATGATTTCGTACGCAAATTGCAAAAGGTAAATCTCTCCCGTGCACATACAATACTTTTCAACAAAAATAGATTCAGTTCAAAGTAATGACGTCACTCGCGCCGAAATTCCTATTGGTGAAGAAGTTATAAATATAAATATTTTTTTATGCAATGCCAGCGAGATAAGAATTTCACATAAACCCGGATTTTATTTTTATAAAAGTTCGTTAGCTTTCATAACAAAATTCTTTCATAGGTCGACTTAAGCTTTTATTGTTTGTGACCATAGGTATACATACATACAGACATACATATGTACATTAATAAAAATCTGTTAAATTTCGTAGTGACAAAAATTGAAGCCTTAGGTTGATGGAAATGCTCAGGGCTAATAATTTACGTATTATTATTTTAGCTACAACTGTAACGAAATATCAAAATTCTTATCACAGCTAAGCGTAAATCTTTATTGAACCTCTAAGCCACTAAAATATTTTGAATTGTGCGAAATTCTAATTGAGAATGGCCAAATTTCGAAACCTGCACATACATACATGCGTACTTATGCGCTTATATTATATGTATGCGCGTGTATATTCAGCAAATGGCATTAGTTCGAACCGGTTGCGGTTTGTTGGCGCTAAAAAGTATCCAAGTGAAATTTAATTAGTTTCAAGTGTGAGAAATTCATCTACACACGGCGTCGCTCAATTGCGGTTTGAGGCGAAACAAACCTGGTAGAAAAACACGGATGCCAAGCGTGATCAGCTACGCGAATTCAGTCGTTATTCGTTACTCAATATGCCAAAATATTCCAAAAAGCTCAAAACAAAAGTAAACAACACAAAATCTGACACAAATACACATGAAAACGAAAGGAAAAAAACATAAAAAATATTACCAACGCGAGATTAGTGCACATGCAAATACAGTGGCTCGATAAAGAAGTCGAACAAAGTATGGGTCGAAGTTTCGCGATGAAAAATATAAATAATAATAAAAATAAATGATGCATTTGCGCCATTTTTTATTTTATAGTTTTCTAAAGATGCCTAAATGTGGCACAAATAATACTCGCAATAATTTTGAAAAGGTTTAATTTTCTTGTAACACAATACAAATCCCTTAAACATAAAAAAAATAAATAAAAATAAAAAATTAAGTAAAACAAAATTAAATAAGAATAAAAAATTAAAAAAAAAAGAAAAAAACAAACCATATTAAAAAAATATAGAAAAGACATATTAAAAAAAATTAAAAAAAAAAAAAGAATTACATTACAAATAATGAGCTTGCGCCATTTTGTGTTTTATATTTTTCTAAAGATGCCTTAATGTGGTCTAACAAATATTCACAATAATTTGGAAAACCTTGAACTTTCGGGTAACACAAGAAATAAAATGAAAAACCCCAAAAACATATCTAAAACAAAATTACAAAATACAAAAACAGAAATAAAAAACATAAAAAAAAAAATATTAAAAAAAAAAAATAAAAAAAAAATCTATTAAATAAATAAAAAATATATATAAAACATATGAAAAATGTATAAAAATATAAAAAATATGTAAAAGAGTATATAAAAAAATTAAAAAAAAATATTTAAAAAAAAATTAAAAAAAAAAAATTAAAAAACAAAAATATATATATATATATAAAATATACAAAAAGATTAAAAAACATTAAAATAAAATAAAAATATTACAAAAAGTGTGAAACAAATAAAAAAAATAAAATAAAAAAATAAAATAAAATAAAAAAACAAAAATCCCTAAACCATAAAAATTAAAAAATAAGAACAAAATTAATGAAATAAAAAATAAAAATAAAAAAAAAAACAAAGAACAAAGAACATAAAAAAACATATTAAAAAAAATTTTATAAAAATAAAAAAAATCTTAAAAAACAAAAATAAAAAAAAACTTAAAAAGAAAAATAGAAATGATAAAAAAATCCCAAAAACATTTTTAAAAAAATAAATAGGACTTATGGAAATCCATATACATACTTCTTCACGCTCAATTTCATGACAGCGGAGTCGGTTATATATACAAATGTATATAAGAAAAATATGAAAAACATTAAAAAAAAATTCAAAAGATATAAAAAGTATATATGTATAAACAATTATTAAAAAATATACAAAAAATTAAAATAAAATAAAAAAACATATTACAAAAAATATTAAAAAATAAAAAAGACAAAATAAAAATCCCTAAAAAATAAAAAAAAACTTAAAAAAAATTAAAAATTATGTCAAAAATAAGAACAAAATTAATTAAATAAAAAATAGAAAAAAATTAAATAAAAATAGAAAAAAACATTTGAAAAAAAAATCAAATAATTAAAAATAAGAAACAAAAATAAAAAAAAACCTTAAAAATTAAAAAACAAAAATAGAAAAAAAAAACCCAAAAACATTTAAAAAAATAAATAAATCGTACTTATGGAAATACAAGTATAAATCTTTACGTTGAATTTCGTGTAGGAAGAGTCGGTTCTACGTTACCAGAACGACCGTGTTTTATATTTGGCCAAGGACTGCCAGTTAAGCAGCATTCCTCTAACATTACAGGCAAATTTTTCTACTGGCAAAACAACAACAAACTTTTTTTTTGTAAAGTAAAAACCAAAAGAGTTATAATCTGTACTAAATTTAAACTTCGAAGTATTAAATGCATACCTAAAAACAAATGTGCGTCAAAATAGAGTCATTCAATTGAAGTCAATTTTATTTTCAAAATTAATTACTCTGCCCAAGAGTTTTCCTAAAATGTTACTCAACATAAACAGACGCTAGTAATTATGAAAGATGAGGTATCCAAGATCAACATTGCTAATCCAGAGAGTCTGATTTTTATTACGCGACGAAAGTACGAACAGTTTATCGAAAGTATTATAAATAAAACAGTTTGAAATATAAAAGATGTTTGTCCGTAGACGTCTACAGTAGAGTAGGGATCTTTCTTGCATCAGATCATTTTAGCCTTCTATCTCCAACCTAAATGTGCATTTTTGACAATTTCTCAAACAAGTTAAAGTTAGTTAGAGGGTTAAATTAAGTATAAGTATGAACTATGCTAGAAAAAATTAGGTTTCATAGCACTTTTTAAGCTGATTGCAACGATACTAAAGTTTTATGATTAAAAATGGAGGAGATATCGAAAGTAAAAGTGGAAGGCTCGCGGTGTTTTGCCAGAACCTTTTACTGTATATAATTTTTAATTAAATTGTAGTTTTCGAAAAAAAAAAAAAATTGTTTTGATTATTCCGTTCTTGGTGATAAAGAAAGTTTTGGTTTGCGGATTATTCCGCCGAATGATGCAAAAGGGCAAAGCTCTGCTAGCGAAGATTTGGTGCTTAAAATGATCAAGCGGCTTCACTGTTTGAGCTAATTTGGTCTTGTAAAGGTGTAGGCCAAAACGGCTATGCACAAAATTTGCCATAAGGAGGACTTCGAGAGATGCTCAACGGCGTCAGCACTCAACATTTCGGCAGTAATTCATAATTTATTTCGGATAGGATATCGGTCTTATTTTTAATTTTTAATAATTCATAAACTTTGCGCGTTCATTAACTTCACGATGATAAAAATGTTAGTCATCAATAAAAAATCAATTTGACAAAATTAGATCATAAATCAGTGGTCCTATATGGGCTGTGAAACATGGTATGTGAACGCTGCAACAATAAAAAAGCTTAAGACCTTCATAAATCGCTGCCTTAGAGCCATCCTGCGTGGTCGATAACAGGGTGTCAAATGGTGAGCTCCTCACACGAAGTAGGCAAAGGCCAGTTAAAATTGAGATGCGCGAACATAAATGGAGACGGATTGGTCATACTTTGCGAAAATTTGCGACTGGCATCAGGCTCTCAGACTCCCACAGTAGAGGTCGAGAGAAAGGTTCTTGGAGACGAAGCCTATGCGATGAATTCACGACAGCTAACAACTCGCTGGCAGGGCCGCAAATAAAGTCAAATAAGCCAGGAATCGATTCCAATGTAATTTATTTGCTTCGGAACATTGCTCCCCCAATTGGCGAGCCAGCAAAATAATTATAATAGTCAGATCATATAGGGAAGGTAACGGGCGTGCGTTATTAGTGAAACACAATATTGTTAACTTGAGTTACTAAAGAAACTTATAAGAATTTAATTGAATTATTAAAAAAAAACTTAAAAAAAAATTTAAAAAAAAATATAAAAAAAATCAAAAAAAAAATTAAAATAAATATTTAAAAAATTAAAAAAAAATTTTAAAAATAACAACAAAAATTCAAATAATAAAAAAAAATTTTAAATAAATAAATAAAAAAAACAATTTTAAATAAATAAATAAAAAAACAATTTTAAATAATAAAAACATAATAACAATAACAATAAAATAAAAACATAATAATAACCATAAAAAAAACATAACAATAATAACAATAAAATAAAAACATAATAATAATAATTTAAAAAAAATTTCCGACATAATACCCACACCGAATTTTTTTTTAATTTCTTTAAATGTTTTTTCATCCTTTCTGACAGGATTTGAGCTAAATTTGCTTTCTATTTGAATTCCAAAACGGAAATACTAAATTTCTGATATTCGATTTCTATTTTGTCCGACTTCTTTATTGAGCCACTGTGCACCAAAGTGAGTGTGCTTAGAATAATTCTTATCGGAATTTTTTTAAATATTTTTGTCTTATTGTTTTTGCTTGTTAAGTGCCCCTTGGCACTTTAGACCGCTCATCACATAATGCACCAAAGTAATAAAATAAGCTTTTCGTTGAGGTTGAATAATCTGGTTTTGATAACACAGCTGACGCACATCACATCGTCTATAATTGGCGCTAGTTTATTAATTTGGTAACATTTTAGCACCCGAAGTCACAGCTAAATTGATATACTATAATTTTTCACTATTTTGGGTTTGAAAATCTCACTTTTGAACCCTTGCTTGGAGTTACAGTAGCGGCTGAGTAGAAACGGCCAACAATGGAAGAATCAAACAGAGCTCGAGTTGTTTTACTATACGCTGCGCTTTTGGTATTTGTTTTTTGTTTTTTGTGTTTTTCTTTTTTTTTTACTATGCGATAAAGAGAATACTGCAGCACCATAAACAACGATACAATGCCAACAAGCTAACAAGTCACACTAAAGCGGAGACAAAAATGTCACACGTGAATGGTCGAAGTGTCGACGAAAATGGCCCAAAAATAGGCAGCGAATATCAAGCAGAAGATTTTATCGCAAATAATTTTATGGATGTTTGTCGCTGCGTAGATGTGTAGTGTAGTTTGTGTTGTTTCAAAGTCACAAAGAGAATATAATGAAAAAAATAAAAAAAATATATATAAATAAAAAAAAATGAGAATGAAAATAAAAAAAAATAAAATTGGGGAAAAAAATAAAAATTTAAATGATAACAAAAATCAAAAAAATTAAATCAAATCAAAATGTATGCGTACAAAAGTGTGTGCATAAAAATGTCCACTCTGAATAACCAGCTGGCAGGCAGCATACATACATATGTACGTATTTTTGTAGCAACAAAAATCAACTCGATATTTGCAAAAACCGTTCGGCTGACAACAGAATATCAAAATAACAATAAAAGAAATCTGCAGACAAAACACAATCGGCAATTTCGCAGCTTTAGCGGCGGCAGCGATTGACGCCCAAAAGCAAAATGGTATAATACAAATTATACCTCGCTCCTAGCAATTTAGCAATTCTTACAACGTTGTTGGTAATATTGACTTATAAACAATAATTTCAAAATTCACTTTCGATTTTCCTTCTCTCTTCATGGCGTTTACAAAAAAAAACTGTTTAACTTTTATTTTTATTCTTTTTTACCGCTTAATAAATAAATCCATCAACTAAAATGCCGTTGGTGGCCAAAGCGCACAGCGACCGCGGCGCCAAAAAATGCACGGCGAGTTATCCAAAATGCTTTTGACTGCGCGCCAGTATATCAAATAACGGCATATGCGATCAAAATGGTATTGAGCAAAACCACAGTGCAGTAATGCGGTGTCAGGCAATAAAATAAACAAAACTGATGTCAGCACTTTTAGTTGGTCACTCAACTTTCAGCACAATTCGTGGTGGCAAAATATGAGGTGACCGGTCTCCGCACTTTTGTCGTTACTTTTATAGTTAATTGGCTTGCTGCTAATGCCAATGCTCCAAGTGGCTAAATGTACTACCACTACAATATCAGTGGTTAATACCAATTAGCGCACAAGAATCTGCGACTCACTATTAACTGACTACTAACTAGTACTGTGTTCGCTCGCCTTGACGTTCAAGACAAGAATGAGCGGAAACAAGCGAAGCTCGCACGCAAGCAAGCAAGAAAGTATGGGAGCGCACAGTGTTGAATGTTGAATGTGGACTACTAGTGGTGACAGCAACGATGCCGATAATAATGTCGACACC